>VZRV01008500.1:769314-796966 GCA_013398115.1 Falcunculus frontatus | reverse complement strand
TTTTTTTTTTTTTTTTTTTGCTTTCTGACAGAGACTTGGATAAGTCATAGGCACTGAAACTTCTTTTTCTTCTTCCCCCTACCTTCCCCCCCCCCTTTTTTTTTCCTTTTATCCCTTTTTTCCCCCTTTTCTTTTACCTCCCCCCTTCCCTCCCCCCTCTTCTTCTTTTTTATTCTTCTTTCTCTTTTTATTTTTCTTTTAAACAAGTCTGGTTTCCAGATGTTTGATACTAGAATTACAATGGGACAAACTGTTCATTAAGGGCAGAAGGGATACACACACGACACTACAAGATAACAAGTTGGCCGGCAGACCTAATGGAAGGCTTTGAACTGAATGGGTGCCTGCTCCATTTGTGAGCTGCCTTTGAATAGCTGTGCTTAGGAAAGGCTGGAGACGAGCAGCCTGCCTCCCTAACCTGCGCCCTTCCAGGCAGAAGGACCAGATAGACACTGCAAATGAGTTCAAGGAGAGAGAGAAGCCTTGGGAAGGATTGTATTTCAGAACAGAGTGATAGTCTTTATATGATATACATACTGCTTCAGACTGTTCATATGAAGAATACTTTCTCTTTTACTTTAAAAATCTGCAGAATGCAAAACCTCGACCTTTCCTTCCTTGGGAGTAGTTATGTCACTCTTTTGCCTCTCCTCTTAGGACACTGCCAAGGAAATTTTCCTAATTATCCAAAGCAGTTAAAAGATGCATAGATAAGCAACCCCCCCAAAAATTACAGACTGGGTAATTTAAATGTCTCTTAAATGTCCTTCTCCATTAGTATATTTTAGGACCTCTTGATTTCCTATGAAGGTATAATCTGTATTATGTATTTCATTTAAGATGAAAGTCTCTTAAATGTTCCACAGAGTGTTCTGGTTATCTAGATTGATTTAGAGGAGATATCTAGTCACAAGTTTTTTAATTTTAAAATATTTGCATTTTGGAAATATGGACAGCTGAACACTGCTAAATTTCTAACACAAATTACACTCTGATTGACTCTTGGTCTGGCCTCCCCACCCCTTCCCCCCCTCGTTGTGTATTACCTACACCTGCCTGGGCAGATACCGGCATGCTGTGCTGGTGTGACGCTGGAGCTCTCTCTCTCCTCTTGGGAGGAGGCGTGGAGGGTGTTTTACAGAGACCACCCCAGCCCGTTTTTGCAGCAGGTGTTGGAATAGATGTGAAGGGGAAAAAAAAAAAAAAAAAAGCACGATGGGTCTGTTAAGACATGCAAGAGCAAAGTGCTTTGTCAAGCTGCATGACTTCTTAATCTTGGGGAATACCAAAACAAGTGCAAGGAAACATAGCCATTTTCAAGAACTGATTAAAAAGATTCATCTGTTCAGCATCTAACTCCGGTGTCTGTTAGTGAAATGTGCCATATGGATTTCCAAGTGGCAGGGAACAGACCCAGGCTATGGGAGGAAAGGGAAAGTGGCAAAGAAAGGGACTTTCCAGGTACTTGCTTTGCAGCTGGGGCAAAAAGAACAGAGGTGGCTTTTTCCAGAAGAAAGAGCAGTGCTTGCAGAGACACAATCCATTACTTTCCTCGTCTCCACAGAAATGAAGAAATCCAAAAAGCATTTTTAAAAAGTTGCATTTGTGGTCCTGCTTCCCTCTCAGCTCTGTTCCATCTGACAAGTCCCTGTCCTCTGCCAGCTCTGGGAAAGCATTGCATTTCAGGATGTGAGGCATTAGTCTGTATCTAAATAGTCTGTTACATGAGCTGTGATTCAGACCTTGAGCTGGTTTAAGTTTGTGTGTTGAAATGAATGGAGCCATGCAGATTTTCACTGGCTTGGGATCTGTTCTTTTGTGTGTTTGTTAAAAGTAAAGGGTCTGATTCACCAGTGAGGTTCTCCCTCTCGGGGCATTTTCAGCAGCATAGCACTGGAGTGATGCAGTTTAAATTAATTGCACTTATATAAATCACAGGAGCATAAGCAGTTAGCCCACTGGCTGAGCTGATTGAAGGATGTTAGAAACTGGATAGAAGGCATGTTATTACATGGTCCTGTAAGGATATTAGCAGCACATACTACCTGAGTGAGGTCTGCTGTCAAAAAAAGGGAGAGTCTGTGTGAGGAGTGGGTGAGTCAGAGCAAACAGGTGTTCTGGGTGTTTACGGCAAATGTGGATGAGAGGGCACTTGGAGCTGTGTGGCATCCATCGCCATGCAGGAAAGGCAACACAAAGGTCGAGTGCAGAAGACAGGAGGTTTCCCCTCCTTGGAGGAGCCAGGGAGGTGTGGAGCGTGGCGGGTGCCTCTGATTGATGGTCATGCTGCCTGCGGGCAAAGCCTTGCACCCACCTCTGAAAAATCAGGCCTACAGCTTCCCTCTCACGTTTTACAAGTAGTTGGTCTTTTAGGGATTCTTTATGTTTTTACTTTGAAAGCTCACGTAAAGCTGTCTTGTTAATGCCACTGTGCTGCTAATTGCCACTCTGCAACGTGCGTAGGAAATGATCCAAGCAATTCTGCTGCCTGAAACCTTGGCATGTGCTTTGCAGCAACTAAATGATTAGGACCAGAGCTTCAACTCTACAGCAGAAATAGCTTTTTTTTTTTTTTTTAATTTTTTTTTTTCCTGTACATCAGGCCACTTGTTCCTGTGCACAGATAACAAACTGTGAGTTTCACTTTCGTCTCCCCATTTCTGACAGCTCCACCAAATCCCTTTCCTTGTCAGGCTTTCTGAGAAGGGCAGTAACTTTGTTACTTGGCTTTCTGGAAATGGAAGGGTGCCAGAATTATGTTTATTATCGAAGAAGAAAGAAAGACCCAAGCTAAGCCATCAATACCTTAGTTCTTCTCATGACAGCATTAGTGTCCTTACCAAGCATCAATACTAGCAAGAGAGTGGATCAGAAAATGTTAAATATCTGGATAAACCACAGCAGAATCAAGAAAAATAGTTTCAGAATATAAAATGAGTTATGTTGGATCACTGTTCCCATATTTCTCAGGCAGCACTCTTAATAATTTTGACTGCCATGGAGTCCATGGAAGGCAGCACGGCGAGGTTTGGAAGAACCCCCAGGAGGCACTGAGCCCAGTGGAGCTTACCAAAAATAGCTCTGGAGGTTTATTGATGCAGGTGACGACTTCATCCTGGAAGAGGTAGAAGCTCAAGTAACTCACACCTACAGCGTAGCTCTTGCAATTCATAAGCCTCCTGCATTTCAAAGGAAAGTGTGAAATGGTTAATACGGGAAAAAGAAAGGTGGGTTTTCAATAGTCAGTTGAATGTGGAACATATCAACTCAGCTCCAGTGTTACCCTATGCTTTCATATTTCCCCTTTAATGCCAGATGATATATCCTGGAAAGTAAAGACATGATGTGACTTTCGGAAGGAGGAAAAGTTTAGTAGCACTAGAAACTGAGGAGTACTTCAAATGTGATTAGATTGGATGTCAGAGGGAAATAACCTCAAAACTATCAGAGTAGAGGGAAAACAATTAGGCAAGGGTATTCTCTTCCCTCACCCCAATATGTATGCCTTAATAAATTTTGAAACAAATTCTTAGAATACCTTTTCTTTTACATTTTGCTCATCTTTCCAAATGCTGACCTGAACTATCAGCAGAAATGGCAGCAACTTTAATGAAGGACTGTTATGAAGTCATGTCAGGCTCCAGTCTTGTAGGCTCTAAGTTCAATAAGGCCACAATAAATCCGTGAATTTTGGAAGGTTTTTCCCAGTCAAGTAAAAAAACTCCACACTCTGAATGTTTTGTACCAATAAATATTTTTTTTTTTCTAAAATCAGTAACTTTGCCAGAGCTTAGGCGTATTTAAGAGATCATGGTTGAACAGCAAAAGCCTGATTCAGTCTGAACTTTCCAATAAGTCAAGGCCCTTTGAAGTGTGTCTCTTAAAAATCTAAACCTGTCAATATTTTATACACATCTATATGAAAATAATTTTCCTTAAAAGTAAACTTGCTTGCTTGCTTGCAAATAGATTCAAAATGGTTCCTTTTGGATCAAGCAGTTCAAACAGCCCTGGCTTCTGTGTGCACTCTCCTTCACACCTGTGTAGCTTCACTGACTTAAGAGGGGTCATTTTAGAGTCAAATTAGCCCACAATGAGGGAACCTGGTCACAGTTCAATTTTCCTACATTGTTTCTACATGAAGATATTTTAACAATGGTCCAAATTCCCCTGTCATTCCCATCTGTAATATCTCCACTGGCTGCAGCTGACCTATTTCAGATTTAGTCAGGCAGAACTGAGATGTGATTCTAGTCCAATGGATACAGCCCCGCTGATGTGCGCAGTGCAGTGACAAGTACTCGTTTCATAGAAGTGTGTTACACCCCAGCCCGAGACATTGCCCTCTGGAAAGCAATGCCGACCTTCCAGTACGCCTCTGCCTTATTCGTACGAGGAACAAAAGATTAGAGAACGCTGCCCTGGGGATGCAGGGAGCGAAGCGAGGGCTTACACGGCGTTATGCGATCGGAAAGAGCCACCTGCTGGGCACAGCCGCCGCCGGGACACGGATGCTCCGCGGAGCCAGGGCCGGGCCGGCCGCCCCACCGTGTGGCCAGCCCGGGAAACGGGGATGCTGCCGGCACCGGGATGGATCGCCGCCCTGCTCACTGATGGGGGCTCTGGGGAGAGAAGGACGGGGCGCCAGCAGCGGCAACGAGACGGCTAAATCGCGTCCTCGGTTTTTTATACGGCTAACGTCTGTGACTCGTACATTTTCATCGTCATTGTTCATTGCCTACAGCAAAGTGAGACATGAAGGCATCATATGAGATTTCCTGCTTTGGGAAATGCATGTCTGTGTGTGTGTTTGTGTGAGCACCCAACAGAGATCATAGAACGGTTCGTGTCGGAAGGGACCTTAAAAATCATCCAGTTCCAACCCCCCTGCCATGGGCAGGGACACCTTCCACTAGACCAGGTTGCCCAGACCCCCATCCAGCCTGCTCTTGAATACTTCCAGGGAGGGGCCATCCACAACCTCCTTCGGTAACCTTTCCCAGTTTATATTGAAAAATTCTTCCTAATATCTAATCCAAACCTATCCTCTTTTAGTTGAGGCCATTTCCCCCCGTGTTCTATTATTGTAAGACCCTATAAAAAATCTCTCTCTTTCTTGCAGGCTCCCTTTAGGCACTGGAAGGCTGCTCCAAGGTCTGCACAGGGCCCTCTCTATATACTTATTTGTCATGTATTGTGCATACCTAATTACAGTCTGCAGCATCCTCATGAGGGGAAGTGGAGTGGCAGGCACTGATCTGTTTTCTATGGTGACCACTGACAGAAACAGAGGGAATGACCTGAAGTTGTGTCAGGGGAGGTTTAGGTTTGATATTATTAGCAGGTTCTTCACCCAGAGGGTGTTTGGGCACTGGAACAGGCTCCCCAGGGAAGTGGTCACAGCTCCAAGCCCGACAGAGTTGAAGAAATGTTTGGACAATGCCCTCAGGCACATGGTGTGAGTTTTGGGGCTGTCCTGTGCAGCATAGTTAGTATTTCTGTTTCAGTATAAAGTCATCATTTTGCTGTGTCAGCAGAAGATGAGAGCTGCTGTGTTTGCTGCAGTGTCACTCTTCTGTTTCATCCTGAGGCCTAAGTATCTTCTGTAATCCCTACTGCTTGAAATGACGGTAGTGCTACAAGGCTGGTTCACCACCTGTATTGCCTGTTCTTCATTCCCTCATCTAAGTTTATCTGTTGCTTATACACTGGATTGCAGGCAGATGCTGTACTTGGCTATTCTTGTAACTTCTTACGTTGACTTCAAGAACTTGGTCTTTCTCAAGGACCATTTGGAAGTTCCCAGGACCCCAGAGATTTCTGACAGTGCAGATCTCTCTTCTCTCAAGAACCAGCTTCTTTACATTCAGACTAGTACTCTGCTCCTGGCTCTGTTAAGGTTGATAAAGATATCCTGTGGTATCTTCTGCTATCTTCTTCGACAACAACCGTTGCCAGCTGCAGGCCTGATGTCTGGAAGTCCTGTTTTGTCTGTTATCGCTGGAATAGCTTTGAGGGCAGGCTGATGTCTGGAGCCTTTTTCTTTTCCTTCAGCAGTACCTGGGAAAAGACGTAGTGCAGATTACAAGGGACTGGGTGATTCAGCATGCCAGAACCTATTTTCAACATTGCAACCAGAGACCTTTTTAGTCCCAGACAAACCAAGCAGTATATCTTCAGGATTACCACACAGCGACTTCTTTGCAGGGCTGTGTTCCCTGGTGGGAGGTTTCCAAAACATCCAATACATTTTTGAGGGCTTTTCACCATCATAAAAAATGCTAAAGACTGCAAAAAATGAAAAAAACACATCTGCCAACTCTGGTTTCCATGAGTTTGAGGGTGTCTGGGCTTTCTGCTCTCCCCACTTCCTTCCTCAGCAGCTCCACCAGACCTGAGGGATGTCTGCACTTTGATTTTCTTATAGCTCTTGTGAGAGCCTTCATCCGACTACAGCATGTGCTGGAGGAGTCGATCTCCTTACAGTACATCTCTGTTAGGCTGCTAGAGAGGGCACCAAAGGACTTTTATCTTTTCCTTTCATGGTGTGGACAGTCAGACACAGCATTTCAGCTGAACTGCTGGCTTGCTTTACCAATGTTTTGTGGCCATGGTACCGCCTTTACATCAACTATTGCACATTTCAAGTAATAGTAGCTTTGTTTGTTAGTTTGTTTGTTTAATTTCTGTGTTAATAACTGGCTTCGAAAGTGTTTTACTGCATATTGCCAGCACTTCGCCACACTTCTTCACACTCGTGTTTGTACTGCCTCTTGGTTGTGGTGGGAGTAAGCTGCAGCTGTCTCTGCACGTTGGCTAGAACTGGATACATCACTGATCTCAAAGTTCAGTTAAAGCTGTGTTGGTATGGCCGGTTTTTGAATCAGCTGAATTTTTGATGATATGTCTCTCTAGCATCCTTTTCCATGGTCCTGAATATTTCCTCTGCAATAGGTCAGTGCTCATGTGCTTTTGCTGTTCTCCCTGTTTAGAAACGCTTACGCTGGATTGGTGTTTCATCAGTATTCGGCTCTGCAAGGTGGTATGAAGTGCACAGTGAATGACTGTCTCCAGGGAGATCATTTTTATGCCTCCAATACTGCATGAAGGTTGCAGCAAGCTCAGTTTTGTGATACAGGTATTTAATTTTTTTCCCTTTTGGGGATATGAAACCAGTGTTTCTCTGCAGTCCTGTTCTGTTTAATACTGCTCATTTTTCCCCAGAGCTGTGACCTGGTGGTGTGGTCTCACTAGTATCTCAGCAGCCTTCTTCACAGAGGCTGCTGAGGATTTACCCTTATCTCTGCTCAGATTGCATTTTGGCTTGTGGACTGTCTGTGTTATGGGTAGCATATACCAAGAAGCCTGTCTGTACTGCCCTTTCCTCCAATTCTTGCTCATGCTTCAGTTCTTAGTCAATTGTAACTTTTAGATTCACTGCAAAAAAAGACAGAGTGGCAGACCTTTCCTGGACTCACCACTGCCAGTAAGGTTTATGAATAAGATAGATAAGGACACTGAGAAACTGCACTGGCACAGATGAATTGTATATGTATAGATAGGGATACATGCATTTCTACATGGAAGAGGTTAGAGACTGCCTTGAGACTTAGCCTCGCAGCTGATTCCTGTCTTCATGTGTAAACTGGCTGAAAGAAGCGTGGCTACAGCTAAACTGTCTATTAGAAACAGTCTTATAAAATGCTGAATGATGTCTAGACCTTAGCTGGGAGGATGTTGATGCTTACTGTCCAAAGCCATGCTAGGAAAATGCTAAAAATGAAGCTGTGTAGACATTTGCAATCCTGTGTCTTGCCTCTGTTTCATCTGCTAATCCAGGCACAGTTAATATTCCTGAAATCAGGCTGATTCTCCATTGAAAGAAATATTTGCCAAGATACTGAATGCAGGTATATTATAACTTCTTTTCTTCCTAACAAGTTATATGCATTGTACCATGTATCATGTCCTGACATGTATCTGTTCAGGGAAAAAAAAAAAAAGATTGATGTGTTTTACTCAAATTATGCTGTATTTTCTCAGATGTAATTTCAAAACTTCTAAATCAGCCGGTGGATTCTTAAATTCAGGTCATAGATCTTTCCACTGCTACCCCTGCTCTTTAAAACCTTGTTGCAGCTTCATTCACTATTATGAAGCATCTATTTCAGTTTATTTTGTATCAGTTTTCTCCTAGCCTCTTTCCCATTGCTGTCCTCCTATCCTCTTAAACTCACAGATACTGAGAAATGTCTAGGTACTTGGTAAATGACTTCAAGAAGATATAGATATTCATGACATCTGGGGAACAACTACTATTGATCCCAGATATCCCACTGCTCTTCATGACAGATGTGATAGAGGCAGGTGATAAGAGGAAAATGATGAGTCCCATATTATAAGCATCACCAGGAAGAAGAATGAGTAACCGGTGTGACCAGCTTACATCTTTTGAAGTGGAAGTAATAAAAACTTGCAGGAGGAGGTGGCTTGTTGTAAAATCACAACTAGCAAGCATTCTGTGGCTGATATATTTCACTAAAGAAAGCAAACATTTAGTGGGAACACTCTCTATATGTGATAGCCTGTATTTGAAGTGGAGAAGTGTCTGAACCTTGGAAGAGTCGCATCCTTAAGACTTTAAAGAGTACTTTACATCTTTTTCACTCATGCTGAAACAGGAGTCCAAAGAGCAGGTTGTCAAGATGAAAGGTAACTCTATAGTTAAGGCTTGATTCACTTCATCTTGAGAAAAGTTTCATGGTTGATCAGGCTGAGAAACAGGACCCTGTTCTGCAGCAGATTCCTACTGTTTGGGTATAAGCGGATGTTTCTCATTTCTAAAATGGGCCTTGTGAAATTCTCCTAGGTTCTAAGAAGTTCTCAAGACTACTGCTTTAAAGCACAGACAAGATTAATGAGGATATTAGTAGTGCCTTGGAGTGGAATGAAGTCTGGAAGAAAATTCAGATGTAGATGAGAAGGGAACAGAGGGAAGAGGAGAGAGATGCAGCTGGAATGTGCAGCCTGGAGTTCCTTCAAGGTTGTGTCATTTCCCCCCCAGAAGCAAGAGGTGGTGCCATGTTATTGTTTCTCCCTTCAGCCATTCTGCTCCTGTACTTTTTGTGCACATGTTCTTATCCCTTGGCAGAGCAAGTATGAAGCGCACAGTGAATGACGTTTCTGCTCCTCCTCTGGACTTGTTCCAACAGGTCAACATCTTCCTTGTGTCACTGAGGTACCATTTTAAGAGATTGTGTGCCGGACAAAAAAAAATCCTGAGCTGAAGCTGAGGTTTTCATTCCTCTGCCTCCTGAGATATGAATGAATTGTTCCTGTCATGTGCTGTTGCATAATTCATGAGTTGAATTAACTATGAAATGCTCTGCTGAAATTTTACAAATCAACAAAGAAAATGTGCATTGCAAAATTCAGTTTAGAGCATTGATAAACACCGAGTATAGAAAAGAGGGGCCTTCAGGGCCTCTAAGAGGATTGCTTTTCACTTTTTCTTTACTTTATTGCAGTTTTATTTTCTCATTAATTACTCTTAATACATGAGTCAATATTTATGGGGGTGATAACACTGGCTATACTAGCTGCTAGAAATTGCTTATTTCAGGCAATTACCTGTTTTGAAATTGCCTAATCCTCAATTTGTTAGTCCCCATGCACAATAGATTGCTTTGAAGTTTACATTTTTTTAGTGACTTGAACAGTTTGTAGAGGCTGATTTTTGAGGAGTTGAAAGGCAACTTTGCCTTAAATTCAACTTGATCTGTTCCCCCATCAGCAGCGGCTGCCAAGTTACCTACGTTCCATGTGGTGATTTTTCTCACTTGATCATTTTTTCTTATGGAATGAAATGATGTACCCAAAAATAACCTTGTGGTCTCAGGCAGCTTAAGAAAGAAAAAATCAAAACTGAAACAAAACCCTAATAAAATGAGGTAATACTGAGACAGCTTTAAAGCCCACTGAAAGTCAGACTGAGTGGTATAGCATGTAAAAGCAAATACCTGCTGTTCTATGCATCTCAGCTACCACATGAGTTTGATGTGCAGATCAGATATTGTTGTACAGTTTATTGTTTATGGACTGCTCTTGCAGCATTTTTGTCAGGATTCTTTGTGAAATGTATAGTAATAAAAAAGTTTCATGCAGTAGAATCAGATAAAAAGAGAGTATACCCACGAGAAGAAAGAATGAGCAAACCAAATAAATGTCAAGTTATTGATCTCTCAGATCATGCAAAGCCTTTGAAAAATATGGAGTCTCTTTCAGGTGGCAAAGAAGTCCTTTCAATTCTACTTTACTGACCTCTAAGTGTCAGCATAATGCTGTGGACAGGACTTTTGCCACCTGAGTTGCTTTATGAGCAGTATTTCAGTTCCTTCAGATTCCTCCCGAACATCCCACTTTTAAAAAAATTCCTTTTTCTTTCAACATCATTGTTAAGAATTTCCCATAGCTTCTCTATCCTAAATGGCCACACACCTTTTTTTAAAATATATTTCCTTGGTTCTTTACATTTTGTTCTTCTGGGAATGGTTACAAATTTTCACATATGGAAAGATGACAAATGAATGTGCAGTGCTGTGCAAATTACTAAAACCTGCCTTAACAACTTAGGTGACCTTTCTTTGTCAGAGAAGCCAGGTACATCTGCAATGTGATAGGAGAGGGATGCAGAAGGACAGCTTAGGGCTATTTTGCATATGCCTGGCAGTAATGTCAAACATGTGCAGTAAATTACTAAATCTGGCCTTTCTGAGGAGTATGGTGTTTTACCATGCCAGCACAGCCAAGCTGATCTGCATGTGCACTGCAGAAATACCCAAGACTGGCAGCTGTATTGACCAACTTGTCCTTCACCAGCCTAGAGGTCACCAATAAATGTAGCGTCCTCACATTTCAGGCAGACAAACCCTCCTTTTGAGAAAAGGGGTTGCATCTGAGAGGAGCCTGTGACCTCTGGTAGGCAGGGATGGGAAGTCAACTACCTCCATTTTAGTGGTGGTACTGAGGCCATTTTAGTACTGAGGCCATTTAAAAAACCACAAGCAAAGCCAGCAAAAAGAAAACCCATGTAAGAGTGGAGCAGGTCTATTAAAAACAAAAGTACTATGGAATAAAATTTATTTTCCTCACATTATTTTAAAGCCATTCCTGAAAGAAAGTATTCCATCAGCAGGCCTTTGGTCTGCATGCACTTGGGAAAGCCCCCAAGTGCAAAGACAGCTGGGACGGGCAGTGACTGAATAGCACATTCTGCTATGATCCAAGTAATCAAGTTATTTTTCCAGTTACATGCAGTATCAACTGATGTGATACCTCATGTCTCATTAAGAATGTCTCATCCAGAGAATTAAGCTACCTGGAGAATTTGAGTAGCATTTGAGAAGACATAATAGCACAAAAGATCAAGGCGATTCACTCTTAAGCACTGTCAGAGATGTTAACAAAATTACCAGTGAAGAAGAAAAAATGATTCAATGATGAATAATCATGTACTATATCAGGTAAGTCAAGCCTTTGTCTCTGCAGTAATTAACTGTTCCAATGATATGGGCTGGCAATGTAATGAGGAAGCATCAGTGAACACCCACTAATTATATTTTCTTTCAAATTCAACAGAAGCTGAACAGCTGTTTGGTGCAGTAGGTAAATTAAGTGCACTAGTCAGATCCAATTTTGAAGTGAATCCTTGATGTCACTCAATGATTAATGTGTAGGCTGAATGTTTAAGGGCATGATTCAGCTAAAAAATACTTTCATTCTGTGTCTTACTACCTTTTGCTGTCTTGATCACACCTTCCCAGCACAAAAACCCATTTGGGGGTGTGTGTGTGTGGAGGGGGTAAGAAAGAAGCAGATGAAGAAAGTGACTTCTGGTGTTCTCCTTGCAGAAATTTCTTGTCGATCATTTGTGGAGAGCAGCAGAAGAACTGAATTTATCCTCTCCTGCTGAGAAAGCAGCTGTGGAGATAGCTTGCAAGACTTGTAGTTATAGCCTGTACCTGGAGCCCCCTGGATCAGAGGTAAACAAGGGTATTCATCAGAGGAAAGAGCTGTTCCAGTTCCTTGGATCACATTAAAAGGCATTTTAAGCAGGAAAGGAAAATTTTAACTATATTATGTTAACACATGAACTCCTAAGGAACTGACTGAGTGGCTCCATGGCCCACACCACTGCATCTTCCCAGCTTTTCTGTTACAGAGCCAACTCCTACGCTAGGGACTAGGACTCTGGGCTGGAGTAATAAACTGTAATAACATGAAATTTTCTTGCTGTGTCCTGCTATGTGTGACAAATATATTCCATATTCTTCTTGTCCTGGTTTCAGCTGGGACAGAGTTAATTTCTTCTTAGTAGCTAGTACAGTGCTGTGGTTTGGATTCAGGACCAGAATAATGTTGATAACACCCTGATGTTTTAGCTGTTGCTAAGTAGTGCTTACCCTAAGCCAAGGACTTTTCAGTTTCTCATTTTCTCATGCTCTGCCAGTGAGCAGGTGGACAAGAAGTCAGGAGGGAGCACAGCCAAAACAGCTGACCTGAACCAAAGGGATATTCTCTACTACAGAATGTTGTACTCTGTGTATAAACTGGGAGGGGGCTGGCTGTGAGTGGCTCATCTCTGCTTGTGGACAGGAGGGGCGTGGGTTAGTGAGAGGTGAGCAATTGTATCGAACTGTTCTTATCTCAACCCACAGGTTTTACAATTTTCTGATTCTCCTCCCTGTCCCACAGGGAGAGGGGGAGGGAGTGGTGGAGGAGGGGGCATGAGGAGTGAGGCTGCCTTTTTGGACTGCTGTGGTTTAACCCCAGCCAGCAACTGAGTCCCATACAGCTGCTCACTCACTTTACTTGAAATGAAGTGAAATAAAAGACTAATGAAAATAATGAAAAGAAGAAAGAGAGGAATAAAACATGAGAGAGACAAGTGATGCACCATAGAATTTCTTGGGAAGAACATAGGAAACTGAAAAGTCCTTGGCTTAGGGTAAGCACTCCTTAGCAACAGCTAAAGCAACATGATTCTCATATTAAATTCAAAACACAGCACTGTACCAGATACTAAGCATGATATTAACTCTATGCCAGCCAGAACAGGACACTGATATTGCGCACTATTTCTCCCTAGCTTGTAATGAATCTGGAGCGAAGGATGCCATCCAGGAGGACATTGACAGGCTTGAGAGTTGTGCCTGTGCAAACCTCATCAAGTCCAAAAACCCAAGTGCAAAGTCCTGCACTTGGGTCAGGACTATCCCAAGCACAAATATGGGCTGGGGGGAGAATGGATTTAGAGCAGCCTAGAGGAGAAGGACTGGGGGATGTTGTTGGATGAGAGGCTGGACATGACTTGTTGACATGTGCTTACAGACCAGAAAGCCAACCATGTCCTGGGCTGCATCAAAAGCTGCATGACCAGCAGGACAAGGGAGGTGGTCCTGCCCTTCTACATCGCCTTTGTGAGACCCCACCTGGAATTCTGTGTCCAGCTCTGAGGCCCTGAACACAAGAAAGATGTTGACCTTCTGGAGCAAGTCCAGAGGAAAGCCATGAAGATGATCAGAGGGTTGCAGCAGCTCTCCTTTGAAGACAAGCTGAGAGATTTGGGACAGTTCAGCATGGAGAGAAGACCAGAGAAGACCTTACAGCAGCTGCTCAGCACCTAATGGGGGCCTGCAAGAGAGATAGAAGGGAGCTTTTCAGAAGGTCATATAGTGATAGGGCAGGGGGGGGGCCTTAAGGTGAAGTAGGGTAGGTTTAGGATTAGTTATTTGGAAGAAATTCTTTACTATAAGGGTGTTGAGGCACTGGGGCAGGTTGCCCAGAAAGGTTGTAGACTCCCTATCCCTGGAGGTGTTCAAGATCAGGTTGGATGGAGTTCTAAGTAACGGAGTAGTGGAAGGTTACTTATTCATGGCAGTGCAGTTGGATCTAGATGATCTTTAAGGTCCCTTCCAACCCAAACCTTTCTGTAACTCCATGATTCTATAATTCTATGATTGATAGTATTTAATTTCTGGAGATTTTTTCCATGCTACACAAAAAAATCCCAGTCTTGCCATTTGGTTTGGAATGGACTGGCACAGGTCAATTAGAGCTGAAGAACCACCACAACTGTTCCTTGTCTATAAACCTTGTAAAGGTTGATAAGACAGTCAGAAAGCAATATGTTGACAGTCGACCATGTGCATTGTTAGAGAGAAATACCTAGGGTTTACTTATTTAAGGCCTTTTCTTACCTGCATTCAGCTTCTCAAAATGTATGATTTGTTTCTTCTAATTTTTAAACCCAAAGTAAATCCATAGAAAAACACTAGGTGTAATTAATGGGATACTCTATTTTCCTTTTATTATCAAAGGGACTTTCTTGGTGAGTGATGTGTGACAAGTCATTACCTTTTGTCATCTGCAACTTAGGTTTTGGTCTTTCTCCATGCCTTGATTAACAAATGCATTTCCTTTATCACTTCAGCCTTTTTGTGTCTGTCACAGTGATAGACTCCTTTTGATCACTTAAAACATTACTTTTAAGAGAAAAAAAGAATCTGTCTGATAGGTCAATGCTGGCTTTGAAAATGGATTAGTCGTGGTCAGATAGTCTTGTTTCAGGGCACTACAGAAAATGTAATATAGGGAGTTACATTCAACATTCTCATCTGGATGCTACTTCCCTCAAACCTCATCAGCAGCCCTGCTCTAAATCATGACTTTGATGTAGGTGCATTTGTTAGCTGCATATAGATGAGAATTAGTTTTAAGATTATTAATGAGTCTACAAAGACGGAGTCATGGCAGGGAAAGACAGAAGACAACCTGTCATCCTCCTTCCAGTGAAAGATTACGTGGTTTCCAGAAATGAAGTAACTTGAATCATATAATCAGTATTCACAGGGTCAGATGCAAATTTATGGTCCTTAAGTCCTCTCTAAATGCAAATACTGTGGCTAGAATCAGTACTTTGCTAAAGAATCAGATATTGGCAATTTCAGCATGTACTGAAATAGGCTTAGTTAAAACAGTTTTAGCGGAATCAAGCTACATCTTTAAAACTGATCTCCTTGTCCCAGAATTTTAGTTTTTCTGTCTAATTTCATAGAAGCACAGAAATCCAGGCATAAAGAAGTCGATACACTCAAAACTTCCTAGATATCCTTTCTGCAAGCACAACATTGGTGCAGAAGAAGAAAAGGTTATACAGACTTGCTCAATAAACCCCATGTTGTAGTCAAGATATGAAAATATGGTCTGCTAGGCAACACTGAACCCAACACTGAACCAAATCACATCCATCTCTGGTAATAAATTCCAGATACTTTCCAAAGCTCCTTGAAAGTTAAGCTGAAGGTCTACAGAATTCATCACCAAATATAAGCAGACAGCAAAATCCAGCAACCACCCACTCTGCTGAAACACAAATATGTTGTAGCAAACTTCTTCTTAGATGTGTTCGTGTGTAGATATATGATCAGAGAGAACTGACCTTGAATAAACGAGAGTGTCTCACCCTACAGTTTATGATATTGACTTTGGGATTTCCTCCTGAAAGCCACTCCTTCACGGAAGAAGAGGAGGAAAGTATCTCCAGCCATGTACAGCCTGGCCAAATTACAGTATTTCTGCCACTTATAATCTTTGACATAGACACGCTGGGAACAATATTGGCAAAACAGAGAGCCTAAAGCCAAAGAAGAGTGAATGGGGAGGGTAAGGAGGGAGACCACAAGGGAAAAACAGCTTTTGCTTCTTTTACAGTTAGATAATTTACTCCATCATTTTTTACTGAATCGTCTTTGGAACTGTTACCTTTCAAGTCTGCCTTGAAAGTATTTGTGTTATGTGGCTTCTTATTCTTCATTCATTATTACATCTCAAGGTGTCACGAGGAAAGCTTTCACCTAAAGTGGTATGCAGCATTTGTATCGTACCATGCATTACTTATCGTGCCATTTAACAGTGAGAAAGAAAAACACCTCTGTGCCAAAAGAAAAGGGCTTGCAGAGATCTCAAAAATCCATCCTATAATCTTGCCACATCAACAATGTTTGAAAAGAGGAAACAATTTAATGGTAATTAGGATGTAACACCAACTTTGCATTGATCTGCACGGAAATGATGTAGGCCAAGAGAAGACAAGCTGAATGCAAGGAGAAGCACGTAGCATCTCTAAGCCAGCAGAAATCCCTATGCTTAACTTCCTTCTCAAGGGTTGTTTCTTTCTTAAGTATACTCTAATACAGTTTGTGAAGGGAAAAGGCTTTCTTATAGTGTCACATGAACAGCTATGTTATAAACTCTCTTTGTGTATACAAACATATGCTACCCATCTCTCTTTTGTTAAAAAATAGTGACCCGTTTTCATCCGACTGTATGTGTACCTTTTGACATTTACAACTAAGACTACTACTAAACCCAGAAATTTCAATAGTATGCTGTAGATTATATTAGGTTTGAAATTTACATGAAAGTCTTGATATTTTATCTTAAAATCCATGGAAAAGATTAGCCTAATGGCAAAAAATACATTTTGAAATAGGTATTCTCGCTCCTCACTAAAAAGGTTAGTTAATGAAACTGAAAAAATGAAAATATGAAGGGAAGTGAAAACAGACACTGAAAAAGGTAGGGTGACACAGAACACAACAGTACAAACGAATGAGGTGGGTAAAAGCACATTGGAGAGAATAAAGATGAAATTAAAGGAAAAGAGAGTTTAACAAGCTATGGGGATGCAATGTCAAATGAAAAATGTAGACAAAACCATAAAGAAGACAGGGTGGGAGATAATGATTGAAAATGGAGCAATGTAGAAGTATGTAAACGGGAACAATGACAAATTGTAAGTGAAAAGGAAGGAGTAGATAAAGAAATTTAAAAGGCTTACATCCCATGACATTAAAGTGAATAATTTAAATTACAATGTTAAAGAAATCCACAGGTATACACTACTGAAAAAAAGTAGGAAATGAACATTGCAATAAAATAACTGTGTTCAGAAAGCTGACCTTCTAATTTGTGTCTTCCGAAAGAGAGAGAATGACAAATGTAAAGAAATTAAACGCACCTGTAAGTTTCCCTTCCACGAGTATAGCCAAACTGTGATAAGCTTATGTTTATATATGATTTTGGCAACAAGACTTTTCTTACCAGCCCTTACATGTGAAACTTTCTAAGGAAAAAAAAAGGATACATATTACATTGTAAATAGTTTGATTTCAGATAAATTGTGCTTCTCAGCTTTTACATTACATGAAATGAATTTTGCAGTCCCAGAGTACTCAGGCATGGATGAATTCCAAATCGTGTAATGTCTGTGGGACTGTGATAACTCATCACATTTGGGAAATCCATCCTTTTTTAAACCTAGAAGTGTAATAAAAGAAGGGAAGGAGACTATATCAAAGCTGCTGTAGCAGAGGGGTGTATTGGATGAATTTTGTAAAATATAGCCACTGTGTCTATGACTGGCAGTTATTTTGGATTTATTTATTCTGAGCCTGGAGAAAAACCAAAATTGCTCCCTAAAAGTTCCAGCAAAGACTCATGTATGTCTATCTGTCATGAATAAGAAGGAAAAAAACAAAGAAGAATGTTTTTTTGCTGAAAATGGTATCTCATAAGCAGTAAGACAGTGAAACAAAGAGTACACTGTTGCAACTGATCTTTGTCCTGTTTCCTGCATTTAATGTTATGAAAGCAAGGTATGACTGTATCTGCCAGCATATGACTATCTTGTGATTGTGATATACAGCAACTTCTACCTAAACTTTGGAAAATCAATTAGTCTTTAGTATGGTTTGATATGTCTGAAGAGACTTACGACTCATAAAATACTTCATCCATTAGCATTGATATACAGAAGTGATGCATTTTGCTTTTTCATTCACATTGTCATACTTTCCATGTGTTCACTATAGTGAAGTAACTTTCTGTTTGGAAGCCTTTCATTCTAGAGCAAAACCTTGAAGAGATCCAAAACAAACGTGCACATTTTTAAGAGTAGTATTTTTATATCTGCCTGTCCCATTGGTCACCTTGAATTATTTTTTATTTGGATTAAGTTTTTACATTTTAAGCTTCCTTCCAATAAGAGAGACAAATTAATCACAATTACCAGTCACATATTTATGTATAAAATTTAGAACAAATTTTCTGCTACAAAAATAGTAAAAGAATGGTGAAAAAACAAAGTTTTTAAGCTACTCAACAATATCCACATGATTTAAATCCATAATTCAGTCTCAAAGTTCTGCCGTTGTTTACAATGCAGAGAGATGACTAAAACTTAGATTTGCTCACTATCTGCCTGTGTGATTTTCTGCCTTGAGAAAAAACAAGTGTATATCCTACTAATATAAAAACCCTCACATATATAATGGAAATGTTCATTGGTTTATATTATTGCTACAACATTACCCAAAATTCTGAAGGAAAAAGAGTTGTGCAATGTACATAAGTATATTGTAGCTGTAGTGTAGTGTAACTATACCTTCTCTACCTCAAATTGCCAGAAACTGTAATTTAAAGCTCAATATATTTTCTTAGCTATTATTTTGTACTCCTCCAAAATATGTTCCAAGCTTCCATTGTGATGCACAGAACTTTAGGTTTACTGCCAACCTTTAGTGAGGCCTATCAGTACACCTCTGAGTAAGACTGAGGAAATGCCAAATAACTCTCAAATGTTTTTTCTGTTTTAAGAGTGATCCTCTTCTTTCACAAGATTGAAGGATGTACAACTCACAGGAAGAGGCCTTGCTCATTTGTGCTTTTGAGCATAGATGCAATTTGTTTTTAAAGCTCCAATTATTTGGTAATAGTGGAAGTGAAATAGCACTTGCTGTCTGTTCCCACTCGTGCTCTCTGCCAGGATCTCTAGAGAGGGTATTATCAAAGGGTGAGTTAGACTGGCTTAAAGCACATATTGTGGTCACGTAATATGGACCCTAAGACTTGCCTTCCTTGTTCATTATAGTATTGCATGAATTTTGTAATATTTTATATAGAGTTTTTCCAATGAATTCTTCAGGTTGTGTGTAGTGGAATCACAGCCGTACGTAGTGTACATAGTGCAGCAGTGCATTCAATGCACTGCATCAGGCTCTGATACCTCAGGATCAACCTCCAGGCTCTGATACCTCAGGATTTCTTGCACTGCAGTTTAATGTATTCCTTCTGGTTGCCTTGCTTTCCCAAAAAACCCCAACCAAAAACCAACCAACCAAACGAAAAAACCCCACCACAAAACCAAAATGAAAACCAACAAAACCCCAAACCAAAAACCCCATACATTTTATTGGTCTTCTAGCCCAGAGAGACAAACTGTATATTTCTGAAATTTTCTTGTTTGAAATGCTAAGGAGCCACTTACAGCTATCTCATATTAATACCAGTGTTGATATGTTCCTATCTTTCATAAAGTGTTCTTTGAAAGCTATCCACCAATTTTGTTCTTCACAATGGGATAAGGGAACACCAAAGAATAAAACCAAGAGGAACTACATGAAGTGTAGAAATATGGGTGCATTTTTGACCTCAGCTATGTCAAAAAGAAACCTGAACAGGGCCTCTGCAAAACTGGAGGCAAAAAGGTGGTTCCATATATTAAAGCTCACATCTGCTTCAGCATGTGACAGGAGCAGTGGCTCACCTGCACCAAAAGACTATGCAAGACAGCACTGTATTGAAAGACTTGAGTACAAATATTAGCAGTGGAATCTTTTCGGTGGCTCATTTAATGTAATATTGACATTTCAACATGCTTATACAGTAAAATAAATCTGTTTTGGTAAGCCTTCTCTTAAAAGTACCCCATAATCTTAATTAATTCATTGCTCTGTTCCAAGAATTGGCATATGAATGCCACAGACGTGGCAATAATTTACAAATATAATGCCTCCAGGGGAAAGCAAGCAGCATCATGGAAAGCAGAAATGGTGAAATCTGGTTTTTAGAATTACTTCCTTTTCTTCTTTTGCTGGTGTGAAATAAGCAGCGAGTTCCAACTACAGCATTTCCATGGCTGGAAATTTCATAACATTCCTCTTGGCAATGGATTTCTGGATGTGTTTTTGAGAGATCAAACTGCATGCTCTCAGTGAAGGTACTAAGAAAGCCGTTCTCATCCAACTGGCTGACTTTTTTTCTTTAAATTTTAGAAACTGAGCACATTAGGACTTGTTCTATCTGTCAAATTTAATTGTGTATACTATAAGCAAAAATTGCGGGATATGCAAACTCAGACATGATATGTATACATAGAAGGTGATTACATAATTCTTGTGTCTTTGTGATAAAAATGAATTATGGCTTGCTAGAAGCTTGAAAAATAAGGAGATTAAGAGAAAAAAAAATTGCTTCATTCATCTACTTTCTGGTGTTTATGTGCATAGTTCTCTGTACTGAGCTAATAATAATATCTTCAGATTTCAAGATGTTTAAAGTTATCTAGTACATGTGAGCATATTTAGCATGTAACATAAAAAGAAATATTTTAATGATGCTATAAAATGCTAACCAATAAATTATTAAACAAAATGTTTTTATGTTCTTCATTTAACACTCTGTAGCATGTTTTTTAACTATGCAAGCTGGTAGAAGGTTAAAGTGTCTTTGAAACAGGTATATCTGCTCTTTAAAAGCAGAAGTTTGGCACTCCAAAGACATAATAATCTCAAGGAAGTATTTTAAGTCTTATCCTCTGTTTTATATTTAGTAATTTGACTAGTGTCTGTAAAAATTAAAATCTTCTTATGGGTTAGTTTTCTGTTTCTTTATTTTCCAAGGCAATTACTCACCAACTCTTCAACAGTCGTGCTAAAATTACCTATACAGTAAGAGAAAGGAAGAATGTCAAGGTTATATGCAAACTCTGAAATATTTGGAGGACAATCCAAATTTAGCATGAAGAGAACAACATCAGGAAGAGAAAAAATTTGTCCTTGAATTTTCTCTTTGAAAACTGGATATGAAGCAGGCTTAAATACTGCACTTGATATTGCATTTTATGTTTCCTCTGAGCAGTTCTCTTTACAGCACTAATAAAACCAGTGAAATAAAATGAGATTTTTTTAAAAGTAAAATGCCCAAATCAGTGAGAGATGCTAATTAGTAATAACTACATGTTCAGTTTTTTTTCTGCTCTTTATTCTGGGTTTCTTTCATTACTTCTTTGCCTATATTTTTTCCTAGCTTATGGATGATGTTGAATCTGGTAAATACAAAATTGTTATACCCTAATTGAGAGAGTCTTCTTAAGTTATGCCCCTATAATCAAATGATTTTTCTATTCAAATGAATAATTGAACATAATAAATAATATTTTGTCTTTTTCCTGTGGATGCCTGTGAGTCAATGAATTTGGAAGATTTTTGAGAACTTGAGGCGCTCTTGCTCGTATTATGTACACGTGGAAGATTTTATGATGTATGTTTAATTAGGCAGAAGTGAAGACTGGGTGAGATACCACCCTCCTGCAGGCTTTAACATTTTCTTCCCAAATGTATTGCCCCATTGTGGAGGAACAGAGAAGGTATTTCCCACCAATTCATTTTATTTGGGTGTGTTCTGGAGCACAGTGGCAGTTTATCACCCACTTTTCTCTGCATCTGAGATTAACGAGACAGTTAATTGGATAACTCCAAAGGGGAGCACTGTGGAGAGCTGGGTGGTGTTGTGAAGGGGATGAGAGCAGCCTCTACTGCAGGATGGAGCCCAATCCTGCTGTGCCTCCTCACGAGGATGTGAGTGTCACCAGAGCGTGGTTCTGTGGTACCGATCTGCCTTCGGCCCTTTTGGGTCTGCCTCGTGCACTCTTGTATCCCACCTTATTGCTCGAGGAAATGTGGGGCTGGAAGCCTTGCTCAGTGCACATTCGAAATGGAGGAGCATGGAGGTGGGTCTGGGCTGAGCACACACTGTCAGGATGAAAGATTTTCCTCAGTTCGAGGTTATATTTATTTTTTAATAGTGAGCCGGCAGTTCTTAAGGAGACAGTGATATATCTGAAAAGCGACAGACCAGGTGATATAACCTGGACTTCAGGAAAACATACTTTGGCCTCTTCAGGGATCCGCCTGGTAGATTACCATGGGATACAACCCTGGATGTAAGAGGAGGAAGAGGATGGAGGAGGAGCACAAGAAAGCTGGATGATATTCAAGGATCATCTCCAAGCTCAGGAGTGATGTAACCCAAAGAAGAGGAAGTCAGGCAAAGTGCCAGGAGACCTGTGTAAATGAAAAAGGAACTCCTGGACAAACTCAAACATGAAAAGGAAACCTACAGGGGATAGAAGCAAGGGCAGGGAGCCTGGGAGGAATGCAAAGGAATTGTCCTAGCAGCCAGGGATCAGGTTAGCAAACCTAAAGCCCTGATAGAGCTAAATCTGGGCAGGGATGTTGAGTGCTTCTCAACAAGAAAAGCTTCTATAGGTGTGTTGGTGAAAAAAGAAAGACTAGGAAAAATCTGGTCTCTCACCAAAAGGAAAAAAACCAGGGACTTTGTTATCTGGCATATGGAAAAGGCTGAGGTAGTCCATGACTTTTTGCCTCAGTCTTCAGCAGCAAATGCTCCAGCCACATTGCCGAAATCACAGAAGGTAAAGGCAGGGACTGGGAGAATATATTGAGTCCCATTGTGGGAGATCAGGTTTAAGACCATGTAAGGAGCCAGAGGGTGCACAAGTCTATGGGACCTGATGAAACACATCTGTGGATCCTGTGGGAACTCAGAGCCATGAAAATGATCAGAGGGCTGGAGCAGCTCTCCTACAAAACCAGGCTGAGAGACTTGGGATTATTCAGACCGGAGAAGAGCAGGTTCCAGGGAGACTTTATAGCAGCCTTCCAGCACCCAAAGGTACTACGAGAAAGATGGAGAAGGACTTTATACAAGGACATGCAGTGACAGGATACGGGATAATGGCTTTAAACTAAAAGAAGGTAGGTTTAGGCTAGATACAAGGAAGAAATTCTTTGCTGTGAGGGTGATGAGGCACTGGAACAGGTTGCTCAGAGACACTGTGGGTGCCCCACCCCTGAAAGTGTTCAAGGCCCAGTTGGATTGGACTTTGAACAATCAACCCAAAACATGCCGTGATACTGCGAAAACCTATGAATGATAGACTTAAAAAATCCATGATAAAAATTAATATTGGCTAAAGAAAAAGGCAAATTATTCTTTCAATAATAAGAGTAATCTTTTTCTTTTCTCTACATGGTTATCAGGTAGTTAAGTATTTGGAGGCTGTTTTTGATAAACGAACAACTTACGTAATTTTCCCAGTGGGGAAAAAAAAAAGAAGATGGAACACACTTCTCTATAACATCTGTTCTGGCAGATTTTGACATTCATAATATTTTGTGACAATTTGAGAATGACTGTATTGGCCAAAAAAAACCTACAGATCTTAGGGTAGCAAATTATTGTCTTGTAGAGGCCTGATCTGGCCACAAGAGAGCATTGTGAATCCAAAGAAGGCCGGCTTCAGCAAAGTTCATGGGACCCAAATGTGATGCTTTTCCCCCACTGCTGTCAGAAAGCTCAAGAAATTATCACTATGTTTATTGATGTTAGCACCAGACAGATAATTAATTATTTAGGATTTTTTTCTGAGAAGTGAAAAGGTCATCTTCATTACACATAACTTTGAAAAATACCGTGCATGATACTGCAGATCATGAAATATTAAAATGCAAGCAGTGATTGAGAATTTCAGAGCTCATATATTTGCTTTACATGTCCTTCCAGGTTTGAAATGCTTGCATTTCTACATTACTGAATTGTTTTTTTAAAGAAAAATATGATTAACAAACCCTACATTGAAAATGCAGAGGCTGAGGTCTTTTCTGTTGTGTAAGGAAGATGAGAATTGCTGAAAAGAAAGACTGAGAGAGATCACAGGGTACTATTTTTCATCTTCAAGAAAGAGTAGAAACCTAGTAAACAAAGGGTCAAGACCAGAAAAGCAGGAAAAATGAAAATGAGGAAGAAAAAAAGAGAAATTAAGCTCTAGGCAAGATATATTAGAAGGGTAGGCTAGAAGGCAACATGAGAAACCTGATTTTCAGCTGTATATCCCGACAGCCTCTGGACATGCACATGACTGCTCACTGCACATGTCTTTCTCTCCAAGCTTCTCCAGCAAGCAATGACCATATACCACACCTGTGTGTGAGAGTCTCCTTGGGTCTGATCTCAGAAGTTCCTAAAAAGCCTTGACCAAACTGTCTGAGCAGTGAAGCATTCCTGGGCCTTACCAGCTGAGCTGTGAGGCACTCCCTGATCGTACCAGGAGACCTTGCATGGTAGAGATGGGAACAATCAGAAACATCAGATGCCCGATCAAGGTGGGAAACAAAGGATAAGCAATTATTTATAGCCTTGGTAAATGATTTACCTGAATTCTAGCCTGAAAGTGGAACAGTACCATTGTGAATTTTAGCTCTAGCGGAACAGTACCATTGTTACTGCACTTTGGGAGAAAAGCCTAGTAGATACTGGCTTGGATTATGGCCAGGATGGAAACTTACTGACGACCAAAGTCAGTCATCTTGCGACCTTATAAAGAGCCGTCCTAAGAGAGGCCCTTTGAGCTCTCCTGGACTGCAGCAGGCTGTGCCAGCACCTCTCTGTGAGTGGGATGCCTTTCAAAGCTCACAAACTCTCAAGCTTTCAACACTTGAAGAACCATCACTGAAAACGAGGCCTAAACTTATACCCATCCCCCCCACATTTCTCCACACTCCTCCAGGTGCAATCCTTACCTGTTGGGAAAAACAAAAGGATTTGACTTGAGTTTTTCACTGAACCCAAGGGTAATTTTTGATAGGTACATTTACACACACATAGAAATAGGTGTATACACCATTTTACCTTTGTGTGCGTGTGAATTGGTTATAGTATGAATGTGACTATCTCAAATCTACAGTTAAGATATTGCTATAATTAAAGTAAACCCCACTGAATCACTTTGTAAATGTTAAAATACTCAATGGTTAAGTACTGCTAAACCCTTTTTCACCCTCCTCTGCATCCATATATTTTGCACCCTTTCTCCATTTTGCATTCCTGGCTTCCATGTAAATCATTCCAAATTTGATCTTCCCCTGTATGCTTTAACCTGTGTAGTAAGTAATAGAATAAATCTTGCCATCAAACTCTGTAAATTTGCAATTTCACAAATTCATATTAAACCCTGATTTTGCCAAGGTCTTTCACAGTGGTTTTTTTAAGTGACCAAACCACTCATTCAGAACAGATGCCAGATCAGCTCTAACAGCTCTCCCTGGTTTAGCCTTGGGAAATCCCATACCCTTCCTACATTCTTGCTAATTCTGCATGACGAGGCTGCCGAGAGAGAGAGAGTCTCGCCTTATTTGCTCTGCTTCCTTGGGTGTCTGTTCCAGATACGGAGTTATTTCTTGTTTAAGACTGAAAAAAGAGCAACATTCTTTCTCCACATTGCCTTGCAATCCCCTGCTCTAATCCCAAGGCTCCGCACTGCCATGGAGAACTGTGACCACCTGCAGGATGGGGTTGTTCTCTGGGACACACAGTGTCCTGCCTGGCCTTGCTGCTGAGATGCAGACATGCAGCTGGGAAAATGGAAGAATAGCACACTGGGCTATTTGTGCCAGAGGTGCATCAACCTTTTGGGCAGGGATAAGGTGGCACAACAAATGGGTTGAAATAATAATGGAAAAGATAAAATTTTATGTATTACGACTGCCGGGTTAATCAAGTCTATTTAGAAGGGTTAACAGAGAAATTTCAGTAAATACCTGCCAAACATGCCAGCTGCAGGGTCTTCCAGTGGTGATTCTTGCAAAATATGAGTATACAAGCAGGTTGAGAGTTTTATCCAGATATAGAGTACAAACCTCCTAAACACATTGAAAATAAACAGTGAAACACAGTGTGAACAAAGGGATGGTTCTGTGACATCAAACATTTATGTCACTTCTGTAGAGATCATATTTTAGCCATCAGAGAGAATAGATTAAAATAACCTGTAATTTACTTCGTGCTTTATATCTCTTCTCTGCTGTCTGGGTTTAGCCCTATGGAAATACCCTGACAAGGAAAAATAGAAGGTATAGGACTGTAGAACTGGAGGTGAAACTGAGAGGAACAACTATAATTCTGTGAAAAAGACAAGTTTATGCATTAAATTTCTTGATAATCTTTGTACCTGAACTTATAAGGAACATGAAATGAAACTAGTAATGAAATTAAACTTGCCTTTCAGGGTTGTTTACAGTGAAACTTGGTGGTGTGCAATGGGTGATAAAAAGTGAATTTCTGCTAATAAAGCTGCAACATTCCTGCTCAGGTGAATGTCGGGCCCACTCTGCATGCAAAACTACATTTTTATGACAAAGCTATTTTAATACAAAGCTATTTTAATATGAAGCTATTATTTTTATGACAATAATTTGTCAAGACTTGGTGGTGTGATACTGGTGCCTCAAATATATCTCGTCTTTTAGATGCTCTCAAAATCTTTCTTGATAGCCTGTTTGCTTAGAATCTGGGCAAAATACAGACAGCTAGTCCACTTTTTTTTCTCTTGTTTTTAATATATCCACGGGTCAACTGTTTATTAAAGAGTTATGTTTGGTTTGGTGTTTTCTTCCCCTTTGAATTTTTTTTCAAATATTACTTGCTAACTGTCTTGTAGGGGAGAATTAAAAATTTGGTAGCTCTCAAGGCAAAGCAAAAAAAGAAAGTGGCGGAAGGAAGAGACCTTGAGGAGAATCTTTAGGACAGCTGTGAATATTTGGCTGTGTTTTTCTCTTACTCATGCTGAGTTGCTAGCAAGCTGAGCCCTAGGCAGGGTGTAAGGCCAGTCTCTATGCTCTGCTGAGGACAGGGTGGGGATTTGCTGTTCAAACGTGAGGTTTGGCTCGGACAGTGAGAACCTGGCCTGGGTCACTGGCACTGGTACTTTGATGGTGGAAGCCTTAGGACAATCTCATTCTGGAAGACCAAGCCAAGGGATATGTCAAAATCCGGTTTTGTAGCAAGAAACACCAAACTCCTCCCTACTTCCCAAGGAACTGGCTGCCTGACTATAACTGTGGTGGAGTGAAACTGTCAGAGAGTCCCAACTACAACATTTTCTTGGATGAAAACAGGGAGCACATTTGGCTTCTTGCAGTTAATCCAGGGTGGAAGCTCAGGATTATTTGACTTCCATCACTTTGCTATTAGATTCCAAATCTCAAGCAGTGATTCAGCTCCCAGAACACCACACTAATTTGATACTAATCCGTGAAAGGTCATTGCTAGCATAACAATATCCTGCAACAGCAGAACAAGAATATTCAGTGGCATTTTACATGTGTTTGCTGATGTTAAGCTGTGTGACACTACAGATCATATGCACTGGTGAATGTTAAAACTAAGCCTTTTTCCCCCTTAATTCTACCTTGTCGTGGGTTGACCCTGAGTCTGATGGACAGATCTCTTGACCAGTCACGCTTCTCGAAATTTCCATATTTAAGCCAGTGGAGACACAGGAAGTGTCCCTTTTTCTTCTGCTCAAACCTCCTGGCGGGGAGTTTGGGGGTGGGGGGAATTGGCCAGGGCTCTTTGGAGCGGCCCTGGGCCTCCCCTCCCCTGGCCCCGGCGG
>VZRV01008500.1:591549-769207 GCA_013398115.1 Falcunculus frontatus | reverse complement strand
AAAGTGAGTGAAGCTGAAAAGATGGCGGCGGGGAAGAGAGGGCGGAGACGTGCTTTTTAGCGCGCAGCTTAAATCTGCTTTTTACAGACCGTGGTATGGACTGTAATATCAAACTGTTTTCTCCCTCTTTAATCCATTTAACATAAGGGGGGGATGAGAATTCAGTGTGCAGCCTGCGAGAGAGATAAAGGCTGTTAGCTGGTGCAGTTTGGGAAAAACCACGCGACGTAAAAGAGACCTCTATTTCCTCAAATTAACAGAGAGAGACTTTTAAGAATTGTGAATGCTGACCAAAATTCCATGTTTTGTCATTATTTGTGCTGGAGGAAGTAGGAGGGGGGGGTGTTGGAGGAAAAAGGGGTTTTTTGTCTTAATCTCTTATTTCATTTTACTCTTAACTCTGTTAGTAATAAACTTTCTTTCATATTCTTTAAGTTTGAGCCTGCTTTGCCTTTCTTCAAACCTCTTATCTCACAGAAGGTAAGAAATGCGAACTAAACCACTACATTTAATTGGTGTTTCTGCCCGGTTAACGAACCTAACCCGCTACATACCTCCTGATGCAAAACCAAATACAGGCCCAGACAAATACACACTGATAACACTGAGAGGGCAATAGATGCACTGTGAATGTAATGTTTTTCTAAATTTGATCTTTGACAAGATGCTATCTGATGAGGCAAAACAGAAGCTCAGGGTCTTGATAACTGAGCCAGGAGGGTCTGTCACAGATGAAAGTCTATGAAAGTTGGGATGTCCCCAGAGCCTTAAGAATCTGGAGAAACCACTCAAAGTAGAACTGACAGGGATGTTGATTTCACTGAGGCATTGATTTTGCCACAGGCCTAAGAAGTTCCAGTTTTATGAGAAATGTCAAAAAATGTTGGGTTTAGCCTCATCCAGGCCTAGCCCTTCTGCATTTTCATCTTCACCTTTTCACTAGGTGATCGTGTGCTCCCTGACTACCACATCTTCCAACAGAGAGCCAGAAGAAATTGTGAGCAGGAGTGAAAACAAATGCTGTTCTGAAGTCCATTACATGCCCAGCATGAAATACTTTACATGTAGCTTATTTTCATAATGTTTGGAACATTATTTGAATTAAAGAGTAAAGCCTTTCTTGTATTCCTGTTGAGAAAGTGACAGTCATTAAAATGAACAAGTGCCTGTTACCTATGAAGCAAGCCTTGGAGCAAATCTCTCTTTGATCCAAGCATCCAAATGAAGGAGGAGACGAGAAGGGGAATGGTAATGAGAAACTGGATGGAAGTTAAAAAGCAGTTGCCTTTGGCATGTTTTTATTAATTTTTGGTTGATATGTGAGAAAGAATTGGTGTGTTTAGTGAAGTTTTAGTGCTTCACAAAATTATGATGAAGATAGAAGTAACAGTAAATAAGTGTTGAAGTAAAAATTGCTCAGGAAATATTCATATGAAGAGTGAAAAATCAGGCAATAATTTTCAAAACCAGCTGCTTTATGTACTTATCCCATTCAAAGTAAAAATTAACATCTGAGTGTCACAAAGCAGCACTTTGAGCTGGTGTGTGAGAAAAATGTTTTCTGGCTGTTCATTAAAACCATGAAGAGAGAGGAAAAGCCAGTCACTTCGATTGTTGTTCCTTTCCTAATTTTGTGCCATTGAATGTGAGGAAAATGCAGCTTTACCCTCTTTGAGTCTCCTTGCCCCAGGCTGTGATCATGTTTTTTTTGAGACTTCCTTCCAAAAAACTTTCTTTCAAGAGTGAAACCAAAAGACAACGTTTTGATATTGCAGATTGGTGTGGGGGGGGGCTTTTTTTAAGGTAAACTCTTTAAAAAAAAAAAAAAGTAAATTTAGTGTGTCAGAGCCTTCTTTCAGTTTTGCCTCTGTTATACTCACAGGATACAGGTCTCTGTAGTAGCTTCTGTTCTTGCATGGAAGGAAATACATGAATTCTATTTGCACTAGGGACCTTATTGGAAACATCCTTTGGTAGTTTGCTTTTGTACTACCTGTTTCAATACTACAAGACTGTTCAATTCTTTCAGTTTCTAAAATTCTCAGTGAGAATTCGATCAGCAGTAACCTGGTAGACTAAGCTCAAATGTACCTGTGCATCTGGCTGCAGAAGGCCTTTCCTTAGCTTTGTTTTCTTGTCCAGATAACCATTTCCTTCAAACCAGAGCTTCCTTTTCTATCCTCTTTGTGTAATTCATATCTTTTGCTAGTGCTTGGAAACTCTTGTAAAGAAGTTGTCCATTAAAATTCTGGCAATTTTTTTTCGAAATACAAGACATCAGCTTGGTCTGTGTAGTTATATACTGTGTCAATGCCTTTGTAGTTAAGGTTGGTAGTGTTATAGATTCTGTGGTGTGTTAGCAGGCAGACATACACTGAGGGAGATAAATGACATGAAAAAAATGGAAAATGAAAAAAATGGAAACCCCATTGTATACTGCCTGCAGTTCTCCCAGTAGAATAAGTCACTTCTTTCAGGAATGTGGGATTTCATTAGATACATAGACACTTTCACCTCTTTTTGTGCTTAACTGTGTTTTGGATTTGTAACCTATATAAACCACAGCTGTTGCAGAGATGAGATGTGTTGTGGTGGTGAAGTCCATGCTACACCCCCCATGTTGTTCCAAAGGGACCTCTCCCCACACCACGGTGCCAGAAGGCTCTTTTTCCCTTGCTCCCTGGTCCTCTCCCCCTCTCCTCTCCCCTCTTCCATTGGCCCCCGTTCTGCCATCCAACCTTTCCTCCCTCCCCCCCAGCCCTCAGATTATTGGTTACTGATGTTCTGCCCACCTCTGGGACACCTCGGGGTAAAAACGGGTGCGCGGGTTTGTTCGAGGCTCTTTGCCTTCCCTTCAGGGCGGTTTGTTCGCGGTCCGTGCGGACCCCAATAAAAGGCCTCGGAACTGCATGCAAAGAATCCCTCTTCATCTCTGTAACACACAGAACTGTGTGTGAGTGGCTGCTTGCATCCACCAGCAAGGGTGAGGCTGGGTGCTCGCGTAGGTGCCAACAGAGCGCCACCACAGCGTCTCTGCGAGGGACTCTGTGGGAGAAGCGCGGCACCAGCCCATCGACCCCACGCACCGCATTAGAGATGGACTTGAATTGCAGCAAAGAACTTCTGTCACATTGCAGTAGAAAAAGAGTACGCAAACTCCTAATTTAAATATGCATTGACACTGAGTATTATGAGTAGATTTGGTTTTGAAGATTTTTACAAAGGCAAATTTTACAAAAGAAAGGACCTCAAAAAAGCCCCCAAAATGTTGGGGACTTCAAAATGAAGAAAAACCTTTTCAATTAGAAAATAATGAGCAGCATAAAGATACAGTGCATTACACACCATTTTCATAATGGAAGCAGTCAGATGATCTTTTACTTGCACTCGTTTTTTTTCCTGCAACTTTGGGTGTCTGAAGCTCTGTCTCCCTGTGCGAACATTTATGCAATTGGTAATTCAGGCTGAATCCACTACATACATTACATGCATGCAGCTGAGCATCTGTGTAACATGAGAGTTCAGTATAAATGTTTTTGGCTGGTTGCATGCTTTGTGCTATTTCACAATTGCACACCAAAAATTCATTAACCTGTTCTCATATTTAATTTAACTTCATTTAGTTTTAATGTTGTAGGAAGAATTACTTGATATTAATATGTCGAAAGCACTATAGATTTCCTTACCAACTGATTATTAGATTTGTTTTTGAATAACTGCTGATTCTTCAGGACAGGTGCTATTACATTTCCATACCACAAAAATGTTGAATACTCCCAAGAAATAGTCAATGATATTAGTTAATAATTATGATAAAATTATTATTCATTTTCTCTGATGTTACCAGGAACATTTGGCATGGTTTATGTTAATGAGATATTCAAAACCTTTCAGTCAAATGAACCCATACAGAACTATAGAATCATTTAGGTTTGAAATGACCCTTCAGATCAAGTCCAACTGTACACCAAACACCTCCAAGTCTGCCACTAAACCATGCCCCTAAGCCCCAGGTCAACGTATCTTTTAAATACCTTCAGGGCTGGTGACTCAATCACTTCTCTGGGCAATCTGTTCCAATACTTGACAATATGTTTGGTGAAGAAATTTTTCCTAATATCCAAACTAAACCTCCCCGGCACAACCTGAGATTGTTTCCTCACGTCCTGTCACTTGTTGCTTGTGCAGAGACTGACACCCACTTCACCACAGCCTCCTTTCAGAGAGTTGTAGAGAGTGATAAGTTCTCCCCTCTGAGACTCCTTTTCTCCAGGCTAAACAAACCCAGCTTTCTCATCTGCCCCTCATAAGTACTGTTTTCTATGTTTTATATTAATAAAGAAATAGCTGATTGTCAAATAAATATATTCATACTCCATGTGAGATAAATGTGGAGTCATAGGACATCAAGTATATCAGTTTAAGTGAAGGCACAACAAAATCAATGAACAGCTTTAAGTATGCTGAATTTTGTTGTAATTAAAAACGTCTTTTAAAATAACACTAAGCAAGAGACTATTCGCTCTTCTAAAAGCAGATCTTGAATCCATAATAATGATAGATATGAATAAAGATTGAATAGATTTTTCAGATTGGTCTCCTAAGGTTTAAGGTGAGAAAGGACAAGCTTCAAATTTTTTATTCGTTTCATCTTGGGATAAGTCCAGGAAAATTTGGATGCTAATTTCATAAAAAGTTTACTGTAATGCACTGCTGTTCCTAATTATTTCTTTGACATTCTCCTGTCTTGGCTTCTCAAATTTCTATCTTTTATCAGTCTTGACCTTTACTACACCCTAATAATTTGCTGTATCTAAAATTTTTACTATACTTATTGTGTGAGTCAGCACAGGCAAGCAGCTGGGACAACCACAAACCCACAGCTAAAGCACAAGGAGTAAATTTATTTCCTTTACCTCAGTGCTGGGGTATACCCGAAGCAAAACCGGGGCAGAGGCGCACGAGCGGAGACGCACACGCTGTTGAACCCAGCCCATGTCAGAGGGTTACCAGCCTGCTGTTCACACTTGTTTTTCAAGGGTTATTTCCAACTACAAAATCACTCGAGCATATTTACAGTCCTTGCCAGTCACACCTAATGCTAAACTCCACCTCACAACCCTGTAACCGGGATATTTAGATCTGAAGGGTCCTCTGGAGGTCACCCAGTTCAGCATCCTGCTCATAGCAGCTCCATCTCAGTTAGGTTACCAAGCGTTTGTACAGTTATTTCAAGTATTTCTAAAGATATTTAGATTCCCTACCACCTCTCATAGTAAAATAAATACATAATCTAATAGGATAGCAATACCATAATTTTTTAAAAATTTAATTTTTTTTATTTTGCAGTTTTTCTAGTTTCATCCCATAGACTTAATAAATAGCTGGAAATTTTATGTTTGCTTGTACAGCAATTCTTCTGTCTTAGCTTTAGCTAAAGAAATTGCATTCAAGAAGTATAAGTACAGCTCGTCATGTGAACCAGGTGGAGACAATCACTTCAGAAGACCTCTTCTGAGCTCAACTAAAATGCTTATATTGTCTCACAAGGTTTTGTTTTGGGAAGACAATCCTGTCATGACCACCTGGTGATTCATTTAAGTTTCTTCATCTTGTCTTTTGACTGCTTTAATAAAAACCAGATCAGATTTTCTGTGTTATAACCTGGTAACAGTGATGACTCCTCCAAATTTGTGGTCATTTCTACCAGACATATATAGATAGACCTTCGAGCTCCTCGCAAAACTATAGAAAATTTGACATCTGATAGAATAAAGAGATGATAAAGGTTTCCTGTTTCAAAATGTTATCTGTTGGAAAGGGATATCCCTGTTTGATTCTCTCTGAAACAGGGACAAAATTCTGGGATAAGGTAAGATGACAGATAAATATACGCTTACGCCAAACGGATAAATGTTTTGAATTTAGGTACAAATTAGAGTTGATTTTTTATTATTTTTTAATTCAACAGAAGAAACTTTCTTGAACAGTGGAATTTTGATTATATATTCTTATCCCCAAAAATATCAGTGACGGAGTCAGCTTTTGCTTTAGTAATGTGAACTGTTCTGGGGGTGAACTGTTCTAGGGGTCTGAAGAGTCAAGACACAAGAGTTTTTCAGGAAATCAAGTTTTTCTCTACCTCACTTTGATTCTGAAGAAAGTCCTTATTATGTAATCCTTCCAAAAATGAGATCCCGTGAGTCCTAATAGAAATTTAGTATTTTGGCTGCTAATTGAGACTTGCAAATTAGAGCCAGTGAACAAATTATGCTCTTGGTTATGCTGTATAGACAAGCAGTCACTAAGGGCTGTTATATTTGTCCCAGCTGGAGACCACAGTAGTTTTCAATCTAAACTCAATTTAAGGGAAAGTAGCAAAACTGAGAACGAACCTGAAACTTTTATGACAACATAACATGAATTTTCTGTAACATAGTATAAAATTCTCCTTCAAAAATGGCCTTTGCCCCTGCAGAAATGGATTTGTGAGGATTTATAGGTATGGTATGAAAGCAATCTTTACAAATATGTAGCTACATACGCTCTGGTTACACTGTGGTAATTTAAACCTCACAGGCATGTTTGTACACTGTTCTTTTTTTCTGCAGTCTTGTAAAAAGGTTCAAAAGTTTTGGTGGCTTGGCAGTATGTTACTTTGATGCTGAGTTCCTTTTCTTCCCATTTAAGTATACAGCCTCAGGTCTGGCTAAGAGGTAAATCTTAATAGATAAAACTATAATACCCTGAAAATAATACAATCCCTTCTCAACTCTTTCCTGTTTTGTTGTGATTTTTTTTTTTCTGAGTCTTTGTTCCGGGTCAAACAGGTCCCAGGTCCTGTGATAATCAGCATACAAAATACAGCAAAAATAATGGTAGTGCATCAGGTCTGTTATCCTTTCCTATGGAAAATAAGCTCTACATTGTATTTATATGCTGAGGAAAATGCTATTGATGGTTCCTCCTACCACGTGGGACTGCTTGTGGCAACTCAGCAGAAATGGCAAGAGTGAGATGAACAGAAACAAGCACAACAGGATGGGTGCACCCGAGCAGGAATGGGAAGGAACATGGGAACACTGAATTTCCCTCACTATCTAGTGCTCTCTGAGGTACTGTTCCATATTTGCATGAGCTGCTTTTCTCAAGCACTCCAAGCAGTCTACAGGACCCTCCACAGAGGGATGCTTTGTGATACCTGTTATTTATATAACAAAATCAAAAAATTTATCACAAAAATAAACAATTTAAGAAGAAGAAGCAATGTTCAAAATGTGAATGAGGAAAAAAAATGTTTTTCATTAAAATAACAGTGATGCAATAGGACTGCTATTAGTTTCACTTTTTAAAAATGAAGTAAGTTTTTACAAAGGTATAGGATGGTCATTATTACTCTGTTTTTCTGCTGACTTCAGTGCAATATACCCCCGGGGATAAATCCGGTTGCAATCCTCAAGCAACAAGCAACCTCTCTTCATTAAAAATGAAACATCCCACTTAATAGAAGACATCAATTGTCCTACGTTTTGTGTCAGAGGTAAATCAGGGGTGACATAATGGAATCTACAGAGTAGTACTGGGGTTAAACTGTTTGGAAGTTACGTTTTGCCAGATCAGATTCTTCCCAGAATTTCTCATTATTAACACATTTTTATGACCCTTCAATTGAAATTAAACTGGCACAGAAACTGAGTAGGCTGTCTCATTTCCCTTAGTCTACATGTAAACAAAGCAAAGCATTTTCTAGGCATCATCTATCTTGTTTATTTGACTGAGGAAGCTATAATTTCCTTTCAACCTTCATTTTGGGAAAGCTAGTTTTGTGTCTTTGTAGGACATTTTGTCATAGAAGAGAAACACTTTGCTCATAGAACCACTAGTATTGACTCATCTGGAGATCTGATGCAAAACAGTGCCATATCTCAATGACACATCTTACTTCAGGACAGTTCTTAAGGATGTAGACTTACCAGATGAGACTTGATGTCAAAGGCTATGGCTTAATATTAATGCACAGAGTTATTTTTGTCTTGACTGAAATCTAATGGTTTACATAAATAATAGTGCAGGACTTGAAATTAATCCTACATTTTATCAAAATCAAAGTACTATTCGAAGGCCCCAAATTGTTCCTCTCAAGAACCAGTGGCCAATAAATCTGGCAATAAATCTGATATGCAGGAAAGGATATGCAGGGGAACAGCTTACCTAGTTTGTACTTCTGAGGGAAGATTTCATACTAAACCACTTAATTTGGTTATGTTTAGGATCGTGTTATAGAAGAAATCAGAACAGGACATACAGGGTTCTCTACATTCTTCTAACCTTACTCTCAGTGGTAGATTTTCTCTCTCAGCTTGAAATGATACTTCTTTCAAGCTTCATCTCTGGTCCCCTGATCACCCATTTTAAAGAAATTCTATTTTTTCGTCTGGGAGACTGTGGAAGAACTACGTGTGTTTCAGGAGTATGGATACATAGTATGGGAAGTTAAAATCTGTCAGCATTTCCTGAGAATGTCTTTTGTGCAGGGCAGCCCCAAATATGTCTTGAACCACCCACGAAAGGAAGCTCAAGTCTCTATTTTCCCAAAGCAGCTGTTTTAGCACGTGTTCATTCTCTTTGTTTTGTGTTTGTCCAGTTCCCTTTAGCAACAGAAGAGACTTTTACCTAAGATAACCCAAAAAGCAATCAGAAAAAATCCAGTGGAGGTTTCCCTAAAAGCCTGGTGCTAAGGATGGCTGAGCATTCTGCTGTTTCTCGACGTAACAGGTACACAGGACCATACAGGTTCAGCACCGAAAGAAAAAAGGTGATCCGTATGAAAATCCCTGACAAGAGAAAGCAGTTATTTCTTTAGCATGGCAAGTTTTGACCACAATGACACCTTGGTGTCACTCACTGTCCTAAGCTTTCTGGGCATGAGGCTAGGTGTGGTTTGGTGATGGTGTCTTTATGCCCTATGTGCGTCATTCCCGTTTGTTTCAAAGTTGTTTAATAATGGTGTTATAAACTTTTGTACTTTTCTCACATAGGAGGATTTGATTAGGTTTCCTAGATGATAATGAGCACAATAAATATATGCCCATGCTATTGCTGTGTGTATTCAAAAGCAGTAAACTGCTCATCATTATTCTATTGCAGGAATGAAATTAAAAGACTCTGCCATTAGCCAAAGGATGATGGCTGTAACTTTTTAATCAAAACATATAATTTTATGGCTTATAAGTTAACTAATGGTTGTGGAGCCTGACATGTGGGTGATACATGATCCATAGCACAGGTCTCAGGGAAGATCCTGGTTGATATGGAAAAAAAAGCAGTTCAAAAATATGGTGAGTGCCTTGTTTCACATCAGTAGTAGTTACCTTCTGCTTTTTCTAGAGGCAAACATGAAGACTGATGTATCTAGATTTGTACTGTGATGGTGGTTCTCCTTGATATAACCTCTTCTGTCTGCAGCCTTCTTTGTAACAAACTGGGTGTGAGACCTTTGGCTGTCAGTGTTGCAAGAATCAACAGCCCACCTCTGATACGCCTTGGCTGCACAGCCTCGACTCAGGTCGCCGAGAAAGCTGCTAAGCTGAGACAAAGTTGTGACAAAGCCTTTCTAGTCTTTAAGAATTTTTGAGACACGGCTAATGAGGAGCCCAAAAATTTGATGAGAAAAATATTGGCCCAACAGGGTATAAAATCTTAAAGGGAGGAAGGCAATGAGGATTCATCCAGCTGTCACTGCTATTGGTATGTCAGTATTGATGGAACTGGTGTATGACAGCAGTTCAGCAGCAGTCAGCAGCTCCCTTCCAGCTCCCTGACTCTCTTCCCCCACTCACTGATCCTGTCCTCACTGGCGAAGTGTCTTTGAGTACCTTGTTGGGGTGAAGAACATGCTAATGACTAGCCTAGCCGCCTGTGAAATCCTAGCCCCTCTCTGTGTGAGTTGACCAATAAATCACTGCTTTGTACTTTTAGGTATCCTGTTTACAGATCACTTTTGCACAGCCCAGGATACCTAAACAAGATGGCCCCCAAACATTTAAAAATATATGGATTTGTACACCCCTTTTCAGGAACAAAGCACACTGCATTTGTCTAGAAGAAAAGAATGCATACTCTTTTGGGGACAATTTGATAAACCATGTGTTTTTCTAGAGGTACAGAACCGAGTCAGACAAACATAACAGCTTGTAAACAGAGGGAATTTTGCTAGCTTTTGCTAAATACACCATGTCAGCATATATATGGAACTAGAGCCTAAGGTCATCAGCACATCTTAGAATCATAGAATATCCTGAGCTGGGAAGGACCCACAAGGATCATTGAAGTCCAGCTCCTAGCCATGCACAGGACAGCCCCAAGAATCACATCATTGTCTTGAGAATCTTGTCCAAAATCTTAAACTCTGGCAAGTTTTCTGACATGATCGCTTCCCTGGGAAACCTGTTCCAGTGCCCGACCATACTCTGGGGGAAGAACTTTTTCCAAATATCTAACCTAAACCTCCCCTGATACAGCTTCAGACCATTCCCTTGAGACCTGTCACTGGTCACAAGAGAGAAGAGATCAGCGTCTGCCCCTCCTCTGCCTCTCACTGTAGTCTGCAGTGAGGTCTCCTCTCAGTCTCCTCTTCTCCAAGCTGAACTGACCAAGTGACTTCAGCCAATCCTTGTATGGCTTCCCCTCAAGGCCCTTCACCATCTTTGTAGCCCTGCTTTGGATGCTTTCTAATAGTTTTAGATCTGCTTATATTGTGGTGACCAAAACTTGGGTAAGCAAAGGAGTGTGAAAATACATTTGGTAGCTTGAAGGTCCAGATGTTATGTAAATAAGTGAGACCACGCTATTTTTGTTTCCTTCACTTGAAAATCAGAGAGAACACAAAGCTGAGAAAGTGGAAGATTGCCCTTAGTTTTCAGAAGTGGAAGTGGGAATTAATAGGTTGATCTACACCTTTAAATCCATCTTTTGTTTCTTTCTTCCCAAGCCTGGATTATATTTTCTGATTTGGAATGATTTTTAACTTGTTTTCAAGTTGAGTAGTGGTGTAAAAAGGATGAATTGCCTATAATACAGGATCAATACAGGTACTGAATTGAAATAATGGAAAAGATTTTGCACTTTGGCAAATGTCAGGGGAGTTCAAAGAGAGCTTGACTGTAAATATCTATGACAGGATTTTACCTTGTTTATAGAGGTGTGTGTGTAGCATAAGCAGTTTAACTGTTCAGTGTGATAAGTAGAGAAATGGTTTCTGCTTTTTTCTACTATCTTTGTTCTTTCTTTCCAGAACTTAAAAACTTTGATTCTGTATATGTATTTTCAAGCAAGCTGTACTGTTGCTGAGGTGTATGGTCTCTTCTTGTATTTAAATCTGTTATTAAAACAGTGTTATAGCAGTGCTCTCTAATGAGATTTCTGCTTGTCTCTCTGGTGACTTCTTGCTAGAGGGTAAGGGCTCTGGGATACTTGTGCTCCAGGGGACAGCGAGTTGCTGCCGAGCTGGCTGGAACACCAGATTTTACCCTGGGGGTAAATTCTCACCTTCTGTAGTGCTTTCATTCTAAATAATAAAACTTTAAGTTTCTCTCAGGAGATAAATTTGCCAGAGAATTTTGATTTGGAAATACCAAAATCATCATAGTAAAATGCTTTCTTCTCCCGAGTTATGTCCAAATACTTAGTCTTGATAATGCCTATTGTAGCAACACTAGCTCCAAATTTCCCTCTCTGGCATAGAATTTAAGATTCTGGATGCAACTGTAGAGGGGAATCAATACTAAACACTGTGAGTTTTTGAGTTTGAATAAGTCTAATAATTTCCTTCCAGAAACATACTCAAAATGAACACTTTGTTTTTTGACCAAACAACATTTTGCAATAGACAGCTGTGTTATAAAAATAAACATTTGAACAGTTATGTTTGTTATTTCTTAATTTCAGCCTCATATTGCTCAAGTCAGCACAATAAAAAGCTCTACTATTTTGGCATGTAGGGGTCAGCACTAGATGCTGTCTTTGCTTGATATTGAGCTTTCTTTTTTTTTGATAAGAAATTCAGCCCTTAATATAATCAAAACTCAGTGTCCTTAAAATACTAGTGATTACAAATGTCATATAAGTGATGCACTGAAACAGGATAAAGTTCACTGTAGGTCACACCTGCCATCAAGCTTAATATCTGCATCATGATGCTTTTCTGCTCCCAAGGCTCACTTTTGTTGTAACATTTTTTATGTTGAGGCTGGTTCATCATAAAAAGAACAGCTGCTCTTTGTCACCCTTAATCTTTCCAAGGTGATTTAGATTGTTGAGGGTTTTTTTTTTTAAAAAAACAACATATAAGAGGCAACTATCCTAGGTACCCAGGGATCTGAGATATTTCTGTCCCTTCTGTTCCTTTATGGATATTCTCCAAGAAACCCTGGCAAGTAATCTCTGCCCTTTCAGAACTGAGCAGGTAAATCAACCAATTACCAAAGCTCTGATGGTGTTCATAACACAGATTGTAACTGCAGGAAAATTAAATAAAAACAATCACAAAAAAATCATAAGCATTAATTTTATCAGCTTGAAGATAAGTGAGTTGGATATGGACATTTCATGGATGATAATAAGACTGCAAATGCATTGTCATGTTGTGTTGAAAGTCTATGCTTTGGAGGCTAATAACCTTAATTTCAAAACTGATGAGCACACTAGAAGACTCATATTGAAATAACAAAAAATTATTCAATATCTTAAATTTTCTTATCCCAATTATTTGGGGCTTGTTAAAAATTTGGGTAGATATTGAAAGGGAAAAACACTTTGGAGAACGAGAATGACTAGATGAGAGGGAAATGCGGTTCAGTTGTTCCTTAATAAGAAGGGAATGCAGTTCAGTCTTTTTCTTACATAATGAAATGCAAGAAATCTTAACATTACTGGCATTATGCATATAATATCAGATGCAAACTCTTGATGAATTTCAGCTGTGATTTCTCATGTGAAAAGACTGTAAAATCAGAATCAGTAGTACAATACAAAGTGCCCAGATTATTATTATTATTATTATTATTATTATTATTATTATTATTATTATTATTATTATTATAATTATTATTATTATTATTATTATTATTATTTTTAAATTATACTAAGCAGTACAAATGACCTCACATTGAATGATGATGGCAGTGAACAACACCCCTGGGCCAGCATTTTGTGCATCTGCTGGTGATGGCCCTGCCACTCCAGAGGCAGGACAGGATGCTGCCTCTGCCTGAGAGAGAGATGCCAGTTCTTGGTAAAATTCTGTGTGGGGCACAGTGAGGACAAGACAGGAAAGACTGTGGCAGGTACAGAAGCCTTCATGTGGCATTAAATTTTTAAATAAGCATGGGCTGATACTTAAGAGAGCAGTAACTTACCTTTTATAAGACCCTCAGATTCTCCATGTGGGTGTAGTAAGGGATCAAAGCCTTTTTCTGTTAAGCTTATGTACAAAGTAGATAATATGAAGCCATTAATTCATCTGTTAATGAAATGTATTGATTTCCTATTTTAAACCAGTAAATAAATTACAAAACTTTATTAATCAGTTTATTACCCAAGAACACTTACAGTAATAAAAATAGTAATATTTCATTTTGTTGAGACATTATAAAAGCAGAAAGTATCTGTTGAAATTCATGTACAATACATTCTGGAAAATGTCTAGTTGGGAAAAGGAGCTGTAGTACTCACTTGAGGACCACACACTCATTTCACATCAACATCCAAATAAATTGCCTGATAGTAAATTGGTGGGTCCTAAGAGTACGCCTGTGTCTTTCTTTGTGTTTGTACATGGACAAGTGAATGGGAAGAAGTAGCTCATTTCAGACCTTGCAGACTGAAAGGGTTTGTGCTCCTGTTAGCCTTGCTTCTGTCCCTTAGGTATACATCCTACCACGGTGTTGGTATTGATCCTGAGGGAGCACTTTCCATGAGGGAAAATGGTAGCAGCAGGGTTGCTTTTTTTTCTATGGCCGAGATATAGTCCCTTCTTTTACATGTTGTGAGCACATAATTTTTTGTGACTTCTAGGATTTGTGCCTTGTGTAGAAACTGACTCCATAACTATTCAAGTTAATGACACAGGTCAAGGAAACTGACTCAAGAATCTTCACATAATTGCAGAATGTTATTGAAACAAAGAATAATAATAAAAAATTTTTAGCATGGTTCCTGGCATGGCTTTAGTTCGGGGCAAGTAATCTTCCCCACACAGTTTCTGAGTGTGGGGTTTGGGGCTGGCACAGACCAGGATTTCTGTCCACATGTCAGTGTAAGTGAGGCAGCCTGCTCTGGAAAGCAGAAAATATATCCACATGCTATGGTTAGAAAGCATACTATGACCTTTCCCAGAAACCAGACCCTGTTTATAGATATGCAGCTGGTGATCTCACTGTACTTGCCAGCTCACCTTAAAGGGCATGCCCTCTTTAATGGGTCACGCATATGAAACAGGCTCTCTCTTTTCTCCCACTGACATCAAGTATTATGAGCCTTTGAGAAGAGGAGCTAAGGGCCTGATACAAACTTTGGCAGGAGAAGGAGCGAGAGCAAACAGTAAAGAACATGCTCTGGCTCTAATTTTCTTTGGTGTGCAGTAAGAGAAAGGTGGTAGGGGAAGATTGTTCCCAACCTCAGCAGCTCCCTTGTCGGCGTATGAATGCGAGACTCACAAGCTGAGAGCAAAATGAATCTGTTTATTGCAGACCTAACACAGTACTTACACACTGAGTGTGAGAACCTTTGTTCAGTCCTTCACACACAGCCCGGTTGCAGGCCTGTAATAAATCCATCAGCCTCACAGTTTGTTGGTTTCCTCAGGGTTTGCAGACTTTGAAGAAACAGGATGCCTTTCCCGTTCTCAGACAGCGTGCAATCTTATTGTCTTCCGTGCTTCACGGAATTTTCTGCAGTGTCAGGCTTGTTTCTTTCTCCCACCCCTGTTTATCAGGGACAAGAAAATGAAAAGGTCTCACTACAATCAGATGAGATAATGGGGAAAAAGGTAAAGCAATAGTGTTTTGGTGTGGACTGAAGTTAATAACTCAGCTAGTGCTGTGAGTCATTACATACCAATCATCCCAACTCTGCCCCTTTCCTGGATTTTCAAGAAGAAAAGCCTAATAAAAACCTTCCTAAATTCTAAGCATATATATGCACATGCATATAAACCTATTTTAATAATATAAATACTGGGGAGATCTATACTGGATGTTTCATAAGCAGTTTGTGTTAGTGGGTCACAGTTACCCTTAAAATAATATTCCTTTCGTGTTCTTCTATGAAATAGCTCACAGATCATCTGCAGGCTGTAAAAAAACCAGGACTGGTTTATGAAGAAGAATAGCTTACTTGGTTATGTCTCTTATTAGAAAGTATGTACAGATAATTTATGTGCACGGCAGTGATGAGATTTTGAACAGAAAACACTCTATTGCAGTGTCATCAATTAATTCGTCAATGTGTTAGAACTATTGGAATGGCACAGAAGAATCTGCCAGGATATCCTGTTTACAAAATAGCAGCTGCATAGTATGCAAAATCTGATTCTCACTGGTTTTTCAAAAGATGTTCTGTGAATGACCTGCATAACATAAAGGAGACTGTATTAAATGTCTAACACAAGCTAATTTGTGAACAACAGAGAAAAGCCGAGACTGGATTATTAGTCAGTCAATAGAAAATTATAATTTCCGTTAAAAAAACCTTTGAAGAAGGTAAAGAGTTGGACATGGTGCCTATGGCACGCTGCATTAATACAGAATTTATTTTTGCTTTCAAGATGTCTTTGACAACATTAGACATTACTAGCTTGAAATAGTCTGCCTTTGCCTATCTCACTGTGCCGTTAGAACAAACAATTCAAGATGACCCATTGAATCACTGGGTTCTGCATAGCTGTGGATGAGAAGAACAGAGTCATTGCCAAAGATGCTGCACTCCATCGTGGCAGTGATCAGCCAGCCATTACAGAAAGCTGCTCGTGCATTGCTTTTTACTCGTTTGCCTGTGCCACAGTTTTTTCTTATATTTCAGCCTGGCTTTGATTGCTAGCTTCAAATAACAGGATGTATATAATCATCTCTGTAGATGATCAGGTCTATTCCTCACCTTTACAGTTTGGACAGATCTGGGCAGAGCCCTAATCCTAGACTCTGGCAGAGCTGTGAACTTCAGATTGAAAGGAAAGCTAAGGATGACTATGTTCCAGTACTGCAGAGTTACAGATGAATTTACATATATATATATATATATATATATACACACACACACACATATATATATGTATGAATACTGTATATATAGGATGAAGAAATGTGCATTAAACTGTAATTACACTTAATGAAATGCAATTGGTTTCAGAAAATAGATAAATTATAAGAGGTAAGGGTTGCTTCCCCTGAGCACTAAAGATATACAATATGTAAAAGCATACTTCATATCTACGGAAGCATCTTAGCATGGGGAATAACAGAAAACTGGTGTGGAAGGGATCCAAAAAGGTCAGTTAGACTATGCCCTGCTCCAAGGCAGAATAAGCTCTATATAAATCATCTCTGACAGATGGCTGTGTTATGTCCTGCTCAAAAAAACCCCAATGAGACAGACATTGTAGCTCCCTGGGCAGTCTTCATTACTCAGTGATCTTTCCATTAGAGAGCTTATCTCTGGGTGCAGTGTAAGATCCTCCTTCTTTTCCTGTTGTTGCTCGATAGATACAAAAAAAGAGGTTTATTCCCTTTCTCTTTGCAACAAGCATGTGCGCAGAAGAGCAGAACACTCTCAGGAGAGTGCTCTACACACAGAGACTGTGACATGGGCCATACTGTTTTCCCAATTCTAGCAACGTTGGGAGGCTGTTCAATTAAACTCATGTACTGAGTTATCTATCTTTACAAGTTCCTGAACAGAAAGTTAAAGTGTTCTTTTAAACCTTGCTGGCATGTCCCCAACACCTTTCCCTGTGGGTAATTTTAGCTAAGATCAACCAACAGGTGCACACAAATACTCTGTACTCCCTCTGCCCTGGCCACAGACTGGGAATTTGCTAGCCGTGTGTGATGGATCACGTCAGCAGGACATGGTCATTGAGCCTGCTAGTCTGCGTGTCGACTCATAAAGCAACCACAGCAAACTCACACCCTTCCAGAGCTGCCTTTTTTAGTACTAAAGGACTGCCTCTCTGGGGAGGTTAGTGTGAGTCAAGTCAGGACACAGGCATGGCAGCGACGAACTGCTGCGTAAGAAATGTCTGTGCATGCGCAGAACGTCAGGAATGAAGGAACAGCAGGCTAACTAATTAACATACTTCTCCCTGTTCTCCTGACCCAATTAGGGAGCTCTGTGTATTGGCTAAAAGCATGGAAGTCAGGCCACCGTGTGCCTTGGGTGACCTGGCAGGAGCTCAGCTGCAATGTGACGCAGAAGGGACACAGCACCAGCACAAAGCTGTACATGGAGGCAGCCTGGTGCCTGGAGGGGCCTGTTAGCTGCAGAGCCTTGCACAGAGGTAAGGCTGATGGCCCTGGCTCCTGAGAAGAAATTCTAGATCTTGAATATGAGGTGCTGTTAGTGAGTCCATGCATAACTGGGTTCATAAAGGAACAGGGCCTCCGGGAGCAGGATGTGGGAGGGTCTCAGTGCAGGGAAGGTAATGTCCTCTAACTTCATACACTCTCTCACTTCTCAAAAATATAATTTCATTTGGTAGCCCAAGAAATACTTCTGTGTGATGCAGCTGACTTGACATTGAGTATGGGACAATTATTTCAGCCTTAATGTACAGTATGGAGAAAGTGGAACACGACATAACCTAGCACACTGGTGTCCCTATGTAGATGTATCCACATAGGTAAAACTAGAATTTTGTTCAAACATGTTTATCTTTCACCTGACATATTATCTTTCCTCTTTTCTGCTGTTTTCACTGTGTTTCTAACCAATCTCAGTTTCCTCAGTGGAGGGTAATGGTTAAATATTTTTCACATGTGATTGCAGTTTGAGAGTTCATCCTTCCTTAATATTAAAGGTTAACTAGAAAATTAGAAAAGTACACAAATTTAGGTTTAATGCCTTCTCTAATCTAATCTTAATCCTTATCTTCAGATTTTATAGCATATATGAGTCATAAAACTACGTGCTGATACAATTTTAAGAACAAGAAATACTGCTGAAGGGTCGAGTCAGCAGGTTTTGCCCCAACAATTAATTTTCTAGCTTTTATGCTTGCACCCACATTAAAACGGTGAACACATTATTCTGCCAATGAATCCCCATCCCACCAACTGAACAAAATAAAAATCAAGTAATGAACTAGGCAGAACTGTGAGACATGCACAGCCATACACATTTCTTTCAGGACCCTTTCAGTATCTCCTTTACTTACAATTAAAATTTTGAATACATGACATGATAATGAAAACAAGAGTCATGGTTTGCAGTAGAATTCTAAAGCTTCTTAAAGAAATTGAAGAAATTTGAGATAACAATTGTATAGTGTGTTTAGCCTATGGATTCTGTTCTTTTGTTCTTGAACAAGTCTGAAAATAACTCTGTATTGATAGACATGTAACAGATACCAGAAAAACACCTGTTGTCCACAGAAGCAGTCCACCTCAGTGTTTTAAACACAGCCACTCAAACCTTTGCAAATTATTATATTCTATGAGTCAGAGTAGACTTTTTTCCCTCAGAACATGTGTGTTTTCTGAATGTAGAAAATTGGCATGTCTATATGTAAGAAAAACATTCATGATGAAAGCTTGGCTTTAGATACATCTTTCTTCTCTTTGATATCTGGGCATAAGGCTGAGGAAGAAGAGTGCAGTTTTCTTTTCATTTTCTGTAAAGTACTTTGCTTTCCTCTGGCAACTTGCTGATTTGAGTCTTACGGTGAATTTCTTAAATGTCACTCGTATTTATGAATAATTAAATTATATATACGTATATGTGACTTTTCAGCATTTAGTTTTAAGGTGGAGTGTATGTGTTAGAATACACAAATACAGAGAGAGTACATTAAGAGAAAATTTTATTACTACAATAGGGCATTTTAAAAAGACTTACACATGCACATAGGGATAATGAAAATGGGAGAATTTTTGTACCACAGAAAATTAGTTAAGGACAGAACTCTCAGAGTGTTTCCAGCATCACTGGAAAGATGTGCTCTTTCTCAGCTTTAAATCCAATCTCAACAAACTTGGTTAAGCTGTTGAAATCCACGGAGGTTTGGTATTCTTCACGTTGCTAGGAATCCCAGAATGTACACATTCTTAAAATAATATGTTTTTGAGACAAATCCCATTGGTTTCCTGTGAAAAATACATTAAGAAGCCTAAAATAGAGAAAAAAAGCCTAAACTATGGCTTCCAGCCACAGAGACAAAGAACCTTGCATGAGGCAGAATGTAATTAGGAATTTGCTATACAATGATGCTTAATGCCTTCCCAATCTGCAGGCTAATCAGGATGGTGCAGATCATTTATTCTGCAGCCTGATGCAGCCTATAATTGTTACCTTTGGGCAACCTTGTCCAGTCTGCAATGGCTCCTTTTCTTACTGGTCTTTTGGGACATGGTTGTTGAATCGGGGAATAGTCCTGAATTCTGAAATTGTGACTGTGACCGTGACCCTCTGTTTGAGGGTAAATACTCATTTCAGTCGAGACTACAATGATGTATTGCATTCTGGGCTTTAATATTTATAAAACCCTGAGACAAAAGGTGCTGCATATTGCAAATTACAGTTATAAGACTTTGCCTTGAAACATCTTTTTTCCAGTTAACCCGATCAAGGGGATTTTAGTTGAATTAGCATTTGGTCTGTATATTATTATTTATACATACCAAGACAAATATTCTGGCTTTTTTTGGCCTGTTTTCAGGAGGATTTAAACTGTTCTAAGCTGCATTAAAGAAGGCAAAATCAGAATAATTCATTTTCCTCATAGTTGTAGTGGGGTCCTGAAGCATCTTAGCTTAATACAAATTAAAATCCTTTGTTTATACATTAAATCAGAATATAGAGAGTTAGCAGCAAATAAAAAAACCAGATTGGATAGAAAATACTTTAGATGTGACTCATGATCATGAGTGTTCAGTTCAGAAATCTGAACTTGGGTTTGCCTAAATGTCAGAGGATGTTGCTTGTATGTAGGATTCAACTTTCAATGTTTTCCTCTTGCTGTTTTCACTGTATTCCTTTGGGTTACCTTTGCCCTACAAAAGGCTCTTGGTTACTACCCACTGTAATATACGTGAACAGCAAATTAAAAGCAGAGGAACACATCTACAGCACAACAGTCTATTTTAGTACCCAGTGAAACTGGGCTAAAGGTTATAGCTGGTTAGCAAATATTTTGGCAGCACACACAAAGGAGCAAAAGGAAATCCAGAGTGCTGAGCTTTGCATTATCAAAGGCTTTTCTATCTGTATTAATTTTTAAAGACCGTAAATTGCTTGGCTTGAACATACAGGCGTAAAATAGCATTCAATAACATTTTTTAATACAAAGGCTTGAAACAAGGAGCTGCTGACACAGATCTTTTGAATACAAGTCCACCATTATATATCTTGAATGAAGAAAATTTATTTTTGAGTTATTTCATATCAAGGCAGCTGAACACCTTGGCTGGAAATATAAAATAGGATGAACCAGTTTATCCCTGTTGTTCCTCCTACATGTGGTTCAGCAGAAACAGGATAATATTCTTTTAGGGTTTGACTTTACTGACTGGTTATCTTAAATTACCCTACTTAAATAATGCCCACAGGGTTTAATTCACAGGAATGTAAATTTAAAAAAGCAGAGAGATTGGGCAGACATGGTTTGGAGTGCAGAAAATGGCAGTTCTAGCAGAGGGACCTCATGAGCTCCCTTGCCCACATGACAACCAACAGCATCTGAGTTGAAAACTGTCCTCCAATCTGAGAGCGTAAGTACAGCCTCGTGTAGGACTCAGTCTGAAGTGCAAAGCTCTGCCAGTATGGATGAGTATTCAAACAGGCCTTGAGCTGGCCTTGTACTCTGGGCTGACACTCCTGCCAAGGCAGGTCTTTTGTCCCGAGCGTGTCCCACGGCACGGGAAGGCCATCCTGCTCACCTTGCAAAGCCAGGCTTGAGGCAGCTCTGAGCCTGGAAGCCCATCTCATGCTCATTCTACGGGATGGAGTATTTCATTGCCAGTGAATTACATAAGAATTTACAATAGCTTATGGAAGGTGTACTCATTATTAGTTTGATATTCACTGGACACTGTGTTTCAGTCAAGTTTTCCCTGAAGACTGCTGTGTAGAGATTACTCACAGAAGGTTGGACACAGTAGAACTTTGTTTATGTCTGAAGAACAGGGATTTTCAAGGTAAAGTTAGTTTCCTGTTTCTCAGAATTCCAGTGGACTTTGAGCAGCACAGTATGTAACTTGGCATGCTGTGCTTCCAGACGCTCTAATGCATGTTTGCTCTGGTTCTCTGGTAATCCTCTGTATCTCACTCTCTTGATGCTGGGAAGAGAGGCAGGAGAGGTTACAGCTGAAAAGTACATGATGTTGTTTTGAACACATTTTTGAAAGATGGAGCAATATGCTGAACTTCCTCACCACCTCAGTCTCTCTCCAACTGAATTAACGCCAGGGACTGACAGCAGCAGTCCTCGATGCAACAGAACCAGCATTTGAGGTTTTGCTCGAAATAAAAGTACTTTCCACAAGAAGCTATAAGCTATTAAAGTGTAAGTCCTTTCACCTTCCAAACAGATTTTCTCATAATTACATCATGTACTTTTCAGCCACCCAATAAAACATAAGGCAACTGCAGAAGGGATTGCAGTGGGACTCTGAATAAATAGGATCTATAGGTCAAACTACACAGAAGATGTATGCTACAACATGAATTCAACAGGTATTTTCTTCCACATGTATCTTTGAAAGTTACTTCCCTAAAGAGGCTCAGCACAGAGTCTGTACCTAGTTATTATCATCCCCATGATTTTTACCTTGCTTTCCTGAATTGTAAGCATAAGCAGTGAAAAATACTCCTCAACAGCACCCCGTGATGATTTCAAAGCAAGGCATGGCCACAAATGGTTTTCCCTGAAGATCTATCTGCTTGTGGCAGCAGGTCATACAACTGTTTTTTCATCCTTTATATTGCTTTAAATTAATTTAGCAGGAGGGTTATGGATTTTGATAAGCGAAACTGTTCCAGGACTTTCTTCAGAATGAGGCGCACAGACAATAACTAAAGAAACCCAAACATTGGTGTAAAAACATATTTCCCCTCAAAAGTGGTAGAAAATGCCAGTCTTTCCCTTGCATCTGTTGCAAAATTAAATATGCTTATCAGAAAAAAATGGTGCATAAATAGTTGAACAAAAAATTATCTAAAGCATCAGCTACTATAGCGTGGACCTAGCAAGGGATTTCAGCTTTCGAGGACTACAACAAAGTCTTGGTTTTTATCTCACAGTAGGAAGACCAGTACCAAGTAGGTACAAAGGACCAAATTTCAAAAGATGTTATTTTGAGGGTTCAAAACCTTTGTGAGGACGGTGTAAGTTTTAAACTTCTGATATAGAGGCTTACTTGGAGTTACAGTGGTACAGAGGGATTGCCACACAGATGTGCTAAGTTCACACATATCCTTTCTGAGATGAATCAAGTGGCACAAAAGATGCCTTGCTAAAGAGCATTAGAGGTAGAGAAAAAATGTACAACCCAAGCTCCTTCCTGTGCCCGTGGAGCCCTACATGTCCCAGCAGAGAAGTCAATGGTGCAGCCCATGTTCCCCAGAGTGTAAAGCCTGCAGTGGTACTGGGCTTACAGTGGAGGGAAGAGCTTTCTGGAGGGGGTTCTGTAAAAATTGCAAAGAGATTCTGGCCCTTGGAAAGTTTTTTTCATGAAAGCTGACCATGCTTATTCTGTTGTATCAGAACTCAGCCAGAAAATTTTGCTCTTGTAAAGTAAATAAATTCTGTTAAAATCAGGGACTGCTCTAGTTGATGTGATCGCAATAATAATAAGAAAGGGTCCTTTCTTGTGTATCAGCTTTACTAGAATTCTACATGTGCTTAACAACTAACAGTGACCAAAAGTAACAAATGATATCATTCTGGATGCTGTTGTCTATAAATTGGAAAACTGAGATTACAGGAAAAAGCAGGCAGGTTGGCAAAGGAAGTGGCAGGGTCTCCCTCTTTTGCTGCCTTCAAAGTGGGATCAGGTGTTTTCCGGAAGATATTATTCAACCAGAGAGAAGTCTTTGAGCTCAGCAGAGGCCAATATCCTGTGGCTGCTGTTGTACAGGAGCTTGAATTAGTTTATTTACGAGTCCTTAAACTCAATGAAACTATGAAACACCAGAGGAAGGGCTCCAGCCCAATGGGTATGGGCTGTACGAGCTGAAAAAAGGCAAGGGAAAGCAAAGACAACAATGAGGAGAGGAAAGAGATAGAACATTTCCAGTCTTATAAATCAGAAATTAATCCCTTGTTGGCAACAGTTTTACATCAATGTAACAGCAGAACAAGACCTATAGGCAGCTGGGTAAAAAAAGCCTTGCAAGGGAAGGTACAGTGTTTCTCAAACCTGAGGCTCTCTAGAGGCTTTCAGGAAAAAAAAAAATTGAGAAAAGTTATAATATGCAGCTATAAATGATTTTTAGCTTTCATAATATGTGAGGGAACTTAGTATATTCTTGGATGTGCACAGGTAAACAAGTTACATTTCTATGTTCTTTCCAGTATCACATGCTTCGTGAGTAAATTTTTTTCCTGCTGCTGGTAGCTTATAAAACATTGATAGTAAGATACATGAGTAGTGCTGTAAATACTGCAAAAAGGATTGTAGTGCATGTTGCAGAGAACCAATAAACAGCCAACAATGTATGGGTAAATTTGAAATGACTGGCTGCTCTTCAACAGTGCTCTAGGAAAATTGGGATTTTCAGTTACGATCTGTTCAGTCAAATTAAAGTCTGATGACTGCCTCAAGATGTTCATTTATCACCCAAAATAAATCAAACTGAGAGAACAGGCAATAATACGTGCTTGTATTCAAAGGCAACACATCGGCACCTGTGGGTAGAATTTCTAGCAGCAGTCAGATAAAAGTGGCTGGAAATAAGAATACAACAATAGATCATATCAGGACAGGATATTATAGAATCTCAGCTTAGTTCATAAATATAAAATAATGAACTACTATTTTCATAGTCTTACCTGTCAAACTGTATTAAAAAACTTGAAAAAATGTTATTGTCACTCGTTACAGCTGAAGAATTGGTCAAAAAATTTAAATAGATTGTACTGAAATGGGTACACTGGCTTTTTTTTTTATGTATGCAGACCCGAAAACAAGAAAAAGAAAGATAATAGAGTATGTAATGCTCATTTTCAGATTTTCTACCTGTAGCAGATGTGTGCATGGCTCAGTCTTGTGTGCAGGCATTGCCTGAGGGTTCTCTGCCCATGAGAGTGTCTTAAGTGCTGCCCTTGCCCAGGGAACACTGAGCAGGGAAAAATGTCATCATCGCATCTACATAGCACAGATGAGTGTGCTATCCCCTCTGAATACAGCAAAGATGTCCAGGATGGTGTAGACTTTCATCAGAAAGGAAAAAAGCAGGTGGTGGTGGCCTGCAGACTTTCATTGCATCCACAGCCGCAATAGATTTACTAACACCAGACTGCTGTGCCATGGATTTAAAGGAGTCTGGCAGAAACAGCTTTCAAGAAAAAACACCCATACATTTCTAGATTTGGAAAATGGAAAGAGAAGGAGGTGTGATACCTTTCCAGCACTGAGCAGTTTCTGAGATACAACCATGAAAGCAATCTTTTGTGTCCAGAAATTAGCACTGTGTGAATGTAAGTCACCAGGAGAGGCTCATGATGCATATCCAAAACTATTAAGACTTGGCAAAACTGAGTTTCATGGTGGCATCTGCCGTGCTTTTAGTGCATTAGAAAATCACAGAGATTCATTTGGTTCTGGCACAACTTTTGAAGAGCACAGTGAAGGAGATCCAGTAGCGGAATGGCCTCCAGGAACCATTTGGGGAGATGGGTTTTACTCTCCTTGAATCTGGAGATAACTGGAGCTTTTTGCCACCTCTGCTCTCCTCATACAACTGCACAAGCTGTAGACGTCACTGTATTACATTGCTGTAATAGAGTGACCAGAGTGTAGATACTGTGAGGTAGCAGCAGGCAGTGATCTTACAGGCCCTGTAGTTGTGTGGGAGCAAGAGACATCTTTCAAAGGAGATAGGACAGCTTGCATGATCGCAGTCATGAGGCCTTGAGGACTTCATCCTTGACAAAGCGGGAACATGCCTGTGGCAAACTAAGGGAACTGCAGACACAGACAGGGCACTGCAGCCTGGGGCCTCCTTACTGTGATCCTGGGAACGGTGCTGACGGGGGTTAATTCTGTCTACTTGTCTTGCAGCACTGCAGATCCATGAAAGAAACAGCTGAACAGGCAAATATCTGCCTGTGTCTGATTTCCACGTAGCTCAAATGTGTGTATATATAAAAGGCCAGTGCTAATGGTACATTTCCCAACTTTATTACAGAATTCTTAAGGTTCCAATACTTACTTTCGGATCTTCCGTTCAGTAAAAAACAGTAATAAAAGAAAGTAAAAAAACCTGAGTTCTTTTAGGTGTGTATTAAGAATGTGCCTTTTTCCTCTTACAAACCAAAAATGACAAAAATTACTTTAATGATCCTTTGGCAAGATACAAATTTACAGAAGATGGAATTTGGAGCCACAAGGCAGCCAAGAGTTGCTCCTTTCCAAGCTGAGCCTGCTGCCAGCACAAAGAACAGAGTGAGCCAGATTTCATTTACTACCTGGAAGAGTACAGCAGGGAAACCACAGGGACAGGAATTTGCTCACTGTGAACGTAGCTACTTCACAGGCCCTCTTGTGCTTTTCAGGTGCTGCCAGGGCCACCTTGGTGGTTCTCGTGAGCCCTGCTCCTTGGGCAAACACCTGCACCAGTTCAGTCTCCTGGGTTTGAGCTCCAGTATTTGTAGTGAGGGAGTGACAGGGCCAAATTACACTATTTACTCCTAATTTCTGAGCTTACTTAACTGTGACACAAGTGAAAGTGTTGACGTGATTAAGTGCTTGAGTTTAAACAATTAATTTGAGAAACCCTAAATAAATGAGCCAAGGAAAAGGAGAGAGTCCTTCAAAATTTACCAAATACTATCCATTTCAGAACTATCAAAGTTCCTATCAATTTCAAAACCATAAAATCACTCACACTTCAATACAAATTTCTATTAGAACAACATTTTGCAACTATATTTTGTGAGAAAACAGAGATATTCTGCTGTAAGATTTTCTGACCTTCCTTTTGCTCATTTTTTTTTGTACTTCTGGCAAATTAAAAAAGTCGTTATGTTGTAGTAGAAAAGGATATAATTTTGGACTGGGTTACAATTAAAATGAATGAGGTTAATGAACTGCATCTGAATCACTGCTTTTTTACTCAGAAATGTTGTTTGGTTTAGATGATATTTTATGTCTCTAAGTACTACACTTTCAGACAAAAAAATATAAAACTGTATCTGTGATATACAGACAAAATCCCAGTAATTATGTGCAAAGTGTGAGTGTCTGAGCATAGAACTCATTCTTACTTCTTGGCTTTTAATTTATTGCTAACTGCCCCTGCTCTATGTGCCTGTTTTGATTGATGCAGAACCATCTTGTCCATATTTGCCTGAAATTCTGCATATTGCAAATTGTGCATCTATATGCCTAAAGATTTAAACCATTGAATCTGAGCTGCACTGATTTGTGAATATTTTCTTTAACGAGCTAATCAGGAAAAAAACACCTTTATAAAAGAGCTACAGGTTTTAACATACAGGAATAAAATAAAAAAGAAGGGTGGGGTTTTGAGAATGAATCTCTCCAACAATGTTCATAAAAAAGCTTTCATTTCAGGTGTTTGATATCCCTGGGTCATCCAGATGAGATTACAGGGATACAGCTCTGTCATTAAACCAAAAAGTACCTGAACCCAGATCCTCAGAAGTATTTAGAAATAGTTGTCTTGTATTCTGTTCAGGCACTGGTCCTTCCAAAGGCTGGCAGCACCAAGCTGGTGAATTACAGAGCAGATGTGTGAGAGCTGAAGCCAATGCTGTGGGAAATGACTTTGTTCTGGAAGCTTGCCTGACTTTAACCTTGCTGTGCGTGACCCAGCTCCAATACCAAAGCTCTTTCAGACACACAGAAGTACTTTTTCCCAAAGGTGACTTATAAGAAAACTGTACGTATAATGGCAAGCTGTTCTTTTTAACAATTATTTCTCAAACTGCAGGCCAGTACCTTTTTGGCAGTCCTGAAAGGGCTTAAAGTGGGTTGGTCAAATATCATGTGGCAGCAGTTCTCTCTCAGGGTAGCAGCAGCCGCTGCATTAACAAGTGAGGACAGCCTAAGACTGTGGTTGCAGGATTGATAACCACCTAAAATTGCTGACAGCAGTTTATTTTCTCCGAGGCAAAGGAGTGAATATGAATACTTGTGGCCAGCTATAAGCTCTTCTCTCTTGACTGATATGGAGGATCTAAGCAGCTGGAAAGTCTAATCGAAGGAAAGTGAGATGAACCAAGTGAAGGTGACTGCATAAACCAGTCCTAGATATTTCAAGATCCTTTTGCTGAGTTCAAACAATCTATTCTCTGCGTTTGTTCTGACAGATATGTGAAATTTATCCAGGACTTCTCACAGCTTCTTTTGCTCTCGCAAAAGACAGACACATGTCCTGTATCATATCATCTAGAAGATTTTCAAGTATTAACCATCAACTAATTGTTTCCAGTTTTTTGAAGTAACTGTTTCACCTTCTTGCTCTGTTTCACCTTCTTACTCTGTTTCACTATAAAGCTTGATGTGCTCTACAATACCTTTTGTAGCATTGGTCTATAACCAGTTTTGGTGGTCTCCTATAATTCTGTGGTCTTCTATAACTTGCTTTTCTCAACAAAATTCTACAAAAGGAGTAGATTGTGTTGTCACAGATGGGAGATAGGAAACAGGGGGAGGAATGGAGGGAACAAATTAGCAGTAATCATAACCTGTGATCACATACATAATTACTTAGTGTACCTTTCAATTGCTGCCAATTCCAGTATTCCACCAAAAGTCAACTTTCACACAGTGTGAAATACTTTCCTTTCAAAATTTATAAAGGATATGCTGGACTTGAATTCACTTGAGAAACTTGCAGTTAACTGCAATGCAAGTGTGCCAGCAAAAGGGAGAAAAAAAAAGAAATTAGGCAGGGAGAGGGAAAAGGGCTGTCCACTTTCTGTCTGATCAGACTTCTCATACCTGAGACTGACCCTTGTAAAACCATTTTACAATTGTACTTCAGTACCATGAAGATAAATGAAAACTGCCTATCACTATTTTCACTGGTAAATCAGGAAGTAGATAAACTCAACCTTTGACAACAGATCTAGTGATAAGAAGCAGACAGGACACTGACCAAATGAAAATAATATGAAAACTTCATAAAACTGTATAAAACTTTGACTGCACTATCGACTCTAATCTTTAGACCCTTGTCTAAGTTTGGTTTTTCAATATTGGCATTTGCTAGGAAAACCTACTCTGAACCTAGCCAATAAAATCATACTACAAGTATACTTGTGTTCCTGAAATTGTAAGGCTGCATGTAGGTCTCATTTGTCAGAAAGAAATGGACTAAGCTTCTGCAAGTCTGGGAATTATTTAAGCTGTCAGAATTGAGTGAAAGTCAAGGAACTAGGTGTTTTGTGTCAAGCAGCCATATTCAGAGTCGAGTCTAGTCACTCTGAGAAGAGGTACCTGTAGCATCACCAGTGTGGTCAGACTCCCAGTTACCTTGAAGGAGATCCCCACCATCAGCAGCACATCAGTGGCAATTCCTCTCTTTCTTCATCAATTTTGATATGATTCAGCATTGCAGGAAGTAGACAAACAGCTGTCAGTGCAGATCATGTCATGAGAGGCAGAAGACTGGAGCAACATATCTCAACTTAGTTGGTCTTATTTAGAGTTAATTAGTGTCTGTTTAACACATTACTGAATGTAATTCTGTGGTAAGAATGGTTTGTTTACGTCTTCTTGCTAGTGCCTTGGCAAAATACATCCTACAGATTAAGAAACTCTGGATTAAAGGACCCCTTGCCATATTTCATTTCATTTCATTTCATTTCATTTCATTTCATTTCATTTCATTTCATTTCATTTCATTTCATTTCATTGCGTTTCATTTCATTTCATTTCATTTCTTCTGCTGTGTTTCTAGGACTGTACTGATACTGCTTCAAACCCATACCTCTACTGCTTCAGTAGCAGTGAATATGACCTCAGATTCCCAAGTCTTGTGGCATGTAAACAGCATATCCTGACACAGACCAACCAATTTCACCCACCAACCAATTTCACCCACCTTACACTTTGGTGGGATGTTTGTGGGTTTTTATTGCAGAATTTGTACTATGTTTGCTAATCTAAACCTGACTGCCTTAGTCACACTCCTGGACAATGAAGCACAGTGGAAAAAAGAGGTCCTGTCCTTTATGGTTACTCTGGATTTGCCAGCAAGAAATGTAAGACCTTCAGTTAGGAATCTTTCCTCATGGCTATCTATGCCCCCAACCTACTTGATGATTCTATGAAACACAACTTTTTCCCTGCCTTGAACAGAGAGTAATTTTCTGCTAATCTGACCCAAGTTTGTGACCTTCAGATCTTAGGTTCTGGCATACCTGAACAAAATACCTGTAACTGTTAAAACTAAGTTTCCAGTTTAAAAATGGAGTCTCTATTCTGGGCTATATTGCTTTCTCCTTTTCTGAAAGCCCTTCTCAGCCTTTTGGAGTCTTCTCTCTGTTCTTTATGCTGTCTTCTATTTTTGGACCCTGAATTCCACAGGAGATGTCTGTGCTGCCTTGCAACAGCTGGTCATGCAGGGGATGAAACCTTAGGAACATTAGAATACTTTGAAAACCAAGATAGATCAACAGACCTTTAAGAGCTCGAACATGTTTATCCAAACAGGAAAAGGGAATTCTAGGTCAAAGTCCAAAAAAAATCTTAGGAAAGCAAAACAAGATAAGAAAACAAAAGCATGCAGATAAAATACACAGTACATCACATAACAAACAAATCATGTCAAAAAGAGTTTCCAGACATAACTACGAGGATGTGTAGACAAGGGGACATGAAGAAGCTCCTCACTGTCTTTCCTCAGCTCCAGGAAATGCTGCCAACTATGCCTTCATTGCCAGTGAGATGAGTTCATAGTTGGAGTAAATTCTGCTGGGATGCTGGGCACTTTTACCTTGTGAAGTGCTCAGCTTGGCTACCTTTCCTTTTTCATAAGGGCAACTTGAAGTGCAGTGTCAGTATGTCACGCTCAGAGGCTCAGCAATGGTGTCAATTAGGATTGAGACTGGGAAGAATGGTCTCCCAGAGTAGTTGCTTGTCTGGCTCTTTTCTCTCCCTTTTTTTTTGGCTCCTAAATGGTCACAGAAGCAGAGATTGCCAGTGCCTGTTCCCCTCTTTTTTATTACTGTTATGTTGCATCTTTAAGGCAGAAGGCCCTCCCTGGTTGTGTGAATGGGGCTGTGCTCCAGCCCTTGCTGTGCTAAAAGACTTGGCACTGTGCATGTGGAGGCAGCTTTGCAGCAGCCTCAGAGAAAGACTTCCCACCAGCAGCGTCTGTGGAGATGGAAACAGCCTCTGCATTAGATTCATTAAGATCTCAAGAAATGTAATAACTGGATCCTAATTAGCCATCTACACCCAAATGTTAAACATGGTAGGTTTTCAAATGGATGCTTAGGAGAGTCATTTGTTTGCCAGATTACTGGACTCTGGATCTTATGTGACATCACATTAAATCAACTAACCCTTAAATTAATTCCAGGGAACCTTGTCAGGAGACAGAACATGATTATCCATACTATTAAGATATTAGAAAGGTCCTGCAATGGCTTAGGCTTAGGGCTTTCCCCGGTTTCTTCCCAAAAAAACCGCCAAGCAGCTTGGGTTTTAACACAAGCAAGAGACAATTCTTTACCATTTTGGTTGTAAACATTTTATTTTGCAGTGTGGCTGTTGGTCATTCCATACCAGTTGTCTTCAGGGCCAAAGAATGGTACTAAGCATATTTAAACTACAATTCCAGATGAAATTAAGTGTGTGGGAGTCTAGAAAAAATGGCAGAGTCCCTGGTCAGTCCTAATGGTGTTTGCACTTCTGAGGTCAACTGGTTAAATTTTGAGAGAAGAAAACAACAAACATAATGTACAGAGGGTCTCACCTGATGTCCTGGTGTGATAAGTCCTACACTCCCAACATTCCTCCTCTGCAGGCTGGAGGGATTTGTGAGTGAATTAAAGATTTCATGTTTCTTCACGTGTTGCTGTCACAACCCCACCGTGTAGGTGGAAGTCTGCCACACGTTCAGGATGTAACCTGTCTGACAGTTTGCTGTAACAGAGCTGTAGAAATACACTTTGGCTTCTTAAAATTGGAAGAGTTCTGCTCTGTGATGTCCTGGGCCAGCTCTGTTGCTAGGTTAATGGGAAATTTTCCAGCTGCAAAATTATGAATATGTTCTTCTTGTTCACAAGTTCCCTGATTCCTTTTGCACCCCATGCTGCTCCATTCTGAGCATCTGGCCTGGTGACAGAACAACTAGTCAAGAAATGAGGATGCCAGCATGTCTCAGTGCTGAGGAGTAGTGTCTATGCACTGTGGGGCATGATGGGCTACTACCACCTTCTAGGATGCCTTTGCAGAGGTATCAGGTTGTGTTCAGACTGGTGAGCCTGAGTCCATTCTACCTGCAAGGACAGAGAGAGAGTAGGTACAGAAGTGAATGAGAGCAGAGTCTGTGTGTGTACATCAAAATGCACAGTACTCTTTACAGCAATTTGAAAAAGTGGATGCTATTTAATAAAATGTTTGTTTGAACCAAAATAGACGAGAATACAAAAATATGCAGTTTGGTCCTGCATCTCTGTAATGGATGTGAAATTGAATAACAAGCCAACTTTTCTCGTCTCTTTAGATCAATAAAGTTCCAGGGACATATTAAAAAGGTATATAAACACACCTATGTTTCAATTTTGCTTTATTCGGTTACATTCCAATCAATTACATATTCTATTTTGTAGGAATACAATTTATAACCCCTATATATGGTGATGCTGGGAGCTTAAGTCTTCTTCTTTGGAATTCCTGAGAAACAAAAGTAACAAAAAATTCAAGTATTCGTATGCCTTCTGAGAAAGGTGTAAAAGATGTAGCTTGCTGGAAGAAATTTATCAAGTTTGTGCAGCTCGTTGCATATGGATCCAAAGAAAAACGGGTTTCACTTAAATGCTAAGATAAAACTAAAATGACAAAATGTCTTTATTTTTGTATGAGTGTAGTGCTGCATTGGACATGACTGGGACTGAATAAAGAGAAATTTGTAACTTTCAGCCCTGGAAAACCGGCATTTAACTGTAAATGCACAAAGATGTACTAAGAATTTAGCAATGCACAGTATTTTTCAGTATTTTGGCCATGCACTTTGAATGTAAAAGCGTGTTTTTTCCCTGCTTTTGCTGATATTTCAGGCAATGTGCATCATTCAGAGGTGTACTCCATGCACTCTAGAGATCAATACTTACCCTTTGCTATCGGTGTTATCCAATATCTTAAATGTTCAGGAAAAAGAAATCTTTTTCTCTTCATTAAAAGTGTTGTGACGTTTTGTTTTTCCTGAGTTTATATTCACATTTGTAGTAAAGATTAAAAATAATAACAATGAAAGAAAGTGCCAGAGCTCCCAGTAAGCAATCACTTCATTACTGGGAGCAGTCATTACTACAGAGCTGATGATTTGCAGTGGTGCCACACACTGCAGTGGTGAAGAAAAATGTTTCTTGTCCCTTCTGTGCTCAGGCTCTCCCCAGCAGCTCTAAGGCCCTATGTATCTCTTGCAGGCTACATGCAATACGAAATTCCATTCCCCTGACAACTCTCACTCTGCCATTTAACTCTTCATCAATACCTCAACTCCTCTTGGTTTTGATAGATGAGTCCTGCATTCCTGCTGAGCTGTTTGGCTTGGAGGAATATTTGAAGAGTAAAACAAATGAGTGAAAAAAGTAAGTGATGGCACTGGTCCTTGGAAGCAGCTAACAAACTAAACAGGTTTTGACAAATAATTTTTGCGTGGCAAAGTTTTTTTGCTTCACATAGTAGAACTATGAAATTTCTTTAATGCAAGCCTCTTTTATGACTCCTTTCAAAATGTGACAGAACAGGTATGCAAAATAATTTGGTAAGATAGATAGTGAATAATTAGAGTTACTAACAGATCCATGAAGGAAACATTTCTGGAAGTTCTCTGAAAATGTTAATACATCCATTACAAAATACTACTCAGGGAAGTTTGGTCTTATGGAGAGACATGTGGTCAAACTGAGACACACTTCCCTTAAAAAAAAAGAGTGATTTATACTTTCTGTAAAAAGTTTGAACGAAATGTTAGTTGTGGATGGGTAATAAGACTGATTTTGAGATTAGCTCAGTTGGTTAGAGCACAGTGCTAATAATGTCAAGGATGTGGGCTCAATCCCCGTATGTGCCATTCACTTAAGAGCCGGACTCGATGATCCTTCTAGGGTCTCTTTAAACTCAGACTATTCTGTTATTCTGTGATTTATGAAAAGGTGCAAAATCTGCTTTTCCAGAAGCTTGAAGGGAGAATATATTCAACCCTCATGTGCCAAAACTGTGCCTTTCTGCATATGCATGTGGAAAGATGCTTTCACTCAAATTGTTCACATCTCTCTAAACACTGTCAGAGTACCCACAGAATCATTCAAAGGACAGGGCCATGAAGCAACACTGTACAGTTGCTAACGCCACACTATTCTTACAGAAGTTTAGGCGGCAAGGAAAAGTAAAAAAAAACATGTCATAAAAGTACATGGAAGAAAATAACCAAAAAAAGTCCCCAGGAAGACTGGCACCATGCTCACAGGTATTCCAAGAAGGGAGAGTAGCTAAGTTTATTAGATAAACTTTGTCTAGTAAATAATTAACAGGTTAGCTTCAAAGTGTAACTCAATATAGACTGTTGGTTTGTTTTACTTTTTATGACAGTGATGTTTTGCTTTTCATGTCTAATAAAGGGTTATATCAGGCAATCCTGGCACTATAAGGTGAGAGATTTATCCATTTAATTGGTCATATTGATCTCATTTTTAATTTCAAGTTACTTTCTGATAAGTATCCATGTTTCATGGGGTCACAAATAATTCAGTGCTGTGTTTATTTAATAGGTTTGCACATACAAATGTTATTCAGTCACCATTGTTAAGGTCACGGTATTAGTCAGCCAAAGGGTTGGAAATGCATTTTTACAAAAGTGGGGATTATGTACTATTTATTTCATAGGGCCCCTGCCTCTTTTTGCATAAAGCATGGGTATGAACTGCGTTTGTTATACTCGAGAGATTATAGCATGCCTTTACTAGGACTACTTCCATATTCATGACAGAATTTGAGTAGTGATGCAGCCAAGACTTCCAGGGAGAAAAGAACAGGTCAGTGGTTGAGGCAATTGAATGCTGTCTTGAAAGCTAAATTGTAACCTTGTCCCTGAGTTTGTAATTGATGCTGGGTTACTTAGATTAATCATAGGTGGCCACTAACCAATTTTTTCAATGTCTGATTGAGAATCTGATTTATCAACACACTGAGTACTTAAATCTGGATCTGAAGTAAATGACAGCTATAAGTGGGTAAATGACGTATGGCATAGTTCTAAGTAGTTATCAAAAAATAAACTGCTCTCATATGAGACATGTAAGCTTTGTGGATACTTTTATCTTAGCTCCTTTGGATCTCAGAATCCCCTCTTGATAGCTGAGGATAATAGCATGCCTTGGTTTTGTGGCAATACTTTAAAATAATTGTGCCAGTATTTTAGAAACAGTCTGCCAGAATGACCATGCAAGAAAAAACACTGGTGAGACCTGCAGTTCTATATTCAGACGATTCTGTATTCTTACTAGAAGAAAATACAACAGGTAGGACATCATGTGTGTGAGAAATAGTGGAAAATTTCTCATTAAATAAGTACTTTCTATTCCAGTGCATTAAACAGGGCTCCAAAACAAAAGTGGTAAATGACCATATATGCTAAATGATACAGTCAAATAACACACATGCAGCAGTGAAGCAATCGAAAATTTTACAGACCTGGTCTTCCACAGCTCCTGAGTATTTTGGCACAGCTCTGAACTGGATGAATGTTTGTGAGGTTTGCAAGAGAGCTACTTATGTCTGTGTTCTTGCCAAACACAAAGCCTATACCGTGGGCATGTTAGAGCCTAAACAGCTTTTCTGATAACATCCTTGACAAACCTATGACTAGATTAAAGCAGGATTTTAAACCAGAAAGAGAAAAGCAGATACAATGAATGGTAATGTTACTAGCTCTGTCTGGGACACAGTGCTATCACTACTAATGTCCACCCTCACAGCCCAAAAAGAGCATTTCCTATGGCTTTTTGGGGAGAAGCTTCCCTTCTTTCAGGAATGGATCTGACAATTAAACAGCGTGCTCAGTGTGAGGGCATTTAAGGTGACAAAAACAAATGTGGTGTTGCAGAAGTTTATTGCCCTCAGATAGAACAAGACTCAAGATGGAAATTGGTAATTAAGGCAGAAAAGGAGGTGACTGATACAATGAGCTAATAGCTAATAGTATTAACAAGCTAATACATTTAGGTGTCCATAAACAGGAAGCTGCAGCAAAAAGAGTAGTACTACTACTCTTACAGTGCTTTTTCATGTAACAAGATAAACATGTGGGGTAACTGGTGCTAGCGCTTGGTACAAACTCATCTGCAAAGTATTTTGTGTGTCCATCTTGCAGATTTCTCAATTATGAGCCTTCAATCTTTGCTCAGGAGAGACCACCACATTGTCAAGACAAGTCTGACAGCACATCAGTAAAAAGGCCTGTGAAAATACACTGTGTTTACCTGTTACAAATGCTGTGTGTGAATTGTTTTAGAGGCATTTTCCCCGCAGTAGGGTTTACACCCTTATCAATGTGCTAGGAGCTATTATGAGCTATGTCCTTATCATTTGAGATAGAATGCACTATTCAAGCATACGTGTGACAGTAACATGTTATTACACACACTACACGTCTGTGTTCTTACCCATAGTTTCTGCTAGGAAAAAGGAAAAAATAGACAAGAAATTTTGTCGTGGAGCAGAAGCTAATAAAATAGCCAAAGCTGTTTGTTACTTTTACTGTTGACAATTCTGAAAGGTGAGGACACACACTGTTGGACTAGTTTTGCCCTGCTATATGATTGCAACAATGTAAAGGAGCTGTGCATTTATCTTGGGAAGGTATAAGAAGTTTTGTGATCTATCTTGGACTTCGTTCTAATTTTACCAAGACTACATGATCACAGGTTTTGCTCATTACCATGAGAGTGGAGATAATTCCTTTGGCTTCACTAAAGAAATGAATGTATATGCACAGCCACGTTCGCTTTTCTGAACAAAAATCTTTGCCCAAACAGGTACCTGTCTGCTTCACCCTGCTCTTCCCATTCCCCACAGGGAAGAGAATAACTAACGCAGCAGCTCTTAGTCCCGCCTGAGGCATTCCAGAGATGTGCTCTGAGATGACAAGCAGGAACAAGGACCGAGGGGGCCGGAGCGGGACGCGGGACCCGCCGCGGACTGTCCCGGGCCGACCCGGGCAGGGACTGGGCGGCTGCGGCCGAGGGCTCCATCCGCTCCCACCCCCTCCCTCCCTCCCTCCCGTCCCGCCTGTGCCACCGCCCCCGGGCGGGGGGAGCCGCCCGCCGTGTCCCATAAAGGGCGGCCCGGGGCGCCGGCGGTGCTCGCTGCGGAGTGGGGTCCCGTTTCTGCCTCTCGACCGCCGCTTTCCCTGGGACACGCAGGTGAGCCGCAGGGACGGGGCAGCGGCACCGCTCCCCGCGCCGGGCGCATCCTCTCCCCCGGCACAGCGCACCCTTTCCCCCGCAGGCTCCTCCCGGAGACAGGCGGATTCCCCGTTGTGTCGCTGCCATGGCCTCCGTCCCCTCCGCCGGCTGCCTCCTGGCCAAGAACCAGTACTACAGAAGTGAGTGCTCGGCGCGGCCGGGAGCTGCGTGTTGTCCCCAAACACAGTCCCCGCCCTTCTCTCTCCTCTTCTCTTCTCTCTGCTTGGGGAGCGCCTCTGGAGGAGGGAGGCTGAGCCCCCCGAGCCTCTCCCGAGAAACTGTCCAGGTTGTTTGCACTCAGGAAAAGTGTCAGAATGTGTTTCAGGTGATGTCTGGATGAGATGAAGACAAAGAGTTGTCTTTGCCTACTAGTTTTTAATTTCTTGGAGAGTTTTTCTTATCATGGTACTTCAGTTTTAATGAGCATCTGCTTCTGGTTATTCATCTACTTTTTTAAAAATTACTCTTTAATTACAATTTAGAATTGTTTATTAGGGTTATCCTGTACATACATATACAAATATATTTAATTATAAAACATGACCTAGAAAAATTGCCAGCCTAACAAGTCGTGGTTTCTACCTGTACTTCCTATTTACTTGTCAAGTTCAGACACAATACAAAATCAATTCACATGTGAAATAATCACTGCTTTGAGAGTACATGTGGTGTATTAGGATTCCTAGGTCCAGGACGGACACTAGTGCAAGTGTTTGGTTGTGTCACAAGGGAGAGTATAGCAATTGGGGTGTTGTGGGCTTGAATGTTCAAGGATTTACTTGTTGTCTTGATAGCACTGTGGGCGTGATCTTAAGTTTTGTCTCTTATTTCAGTGAAAGTTATGCAGGCGGATCTCAGTATGCTTTTAAGGGAAGAGTAAGCAGAGTGAGAAACTGATATGAAAGTTCTTATAAAAATGACTGTAGTAGAACAGTGTGTATAGTATAGAAGTTACACTCTGTAGCTCAGTGAAATTGTTTTCTCTGGTATCAGTATGTCTGAAAATCTCCTGACATATAAATAGTGTACTCTCTCAAAGCATTTTTTTTCATTACGTGCGTCTCTGTTTTCCACGAACAGCAAGACTGAACTCTGAATCCAGTGTTTCTTCCAGCTCCTCCTGCTGTTTGGATGCTGTGAACATCACAGACCAGGACAAAGCATTGCACGGTATTGTTCCCTTCTTTGAAACAGTTTTCAGTTTTTCCTGTTATTCAGCCAGTGTCTAATGCTGTGGGCTTTTCGCCTTCGGCAGGGTTACCTGAGTTGGTTGATAAATATTGGTGGATAAAAAGCTTCTTCCATAGTGAACCCTCTCCGCCAACTGTTGGCAGAAAAACACTCTCAGCAAGCAGGTGAGTCCTGTTTTTACAACGGTAGGGATAACTTCCATGCTCATTTTCCTTTTGGTAAAAGTGTTAGTAAACAAGTCATAATCAGCTAAAACCATCTGGTGGGGTGCAACGCTGTTTTGATGACTTCAGTAAAATATACATCAAGTGTAATGCTATGGAACATTTTCATGTTTTCATTTTAACAAATGAACTCATATGCTACTTCACATTATGTAGGTGTTAGCCCCGATTACTGTGTCACATTTATGGTGATGTTTATTTAATCATCTACCTATAGAACTTGCACACCTATTTATGCAGTTTGGCTGTTTTACTTTATGTTAAAAAGCTGATATGAATGCATTCAAAAATACTGAGGCAGATAAATAAGCATCTTTGAGGTAAATACAATGAAAATTTTATTTATGTATCTTTTTTATATATATTTCTGCAGTGCCAACAGTTGAAAAGGACAGCGAGATGGCTTTTCTGACTGAGATGCTACGTACAGACTTGTTTTTCCGAGAGGCTTGGGGTCTTCCTAATGTCTGGATTCAGCTGCAAGAAGAAAACAAAACCTTTAGGAGAGTGGAAAAGTGTATTTTCAGAATATTTGTCACTAGCTAAAATGATATTGCTTAATGGACATATCCATGGCCTACCATATTCTTTCCAGATTTGCCATAATTTGAGATGTCTCTCTAATGGAAGTTTCCAGGATTAAGCATCCTGATGACTTACTTGAATAATTAGAAAAAAAGTGTCAGCAAAAATAAGACATCGTAGGTTTAGGAGGAAGATGTGCAATGGAATGACTTTGCAATAGGTGATTCAGTTAAGTTACCTTTAAGATACCAGCTCTATAGGCAGTCACAGTGATGTAAACAAGATCCAGATCTATAATCCAGAGTAGGACTGCTGTGTGGCACATGTCTTTTATCCAGTTTTACACACTTTTCTTTGTGTACCAGTTACAGGGTATGAGTTTACAAGAATGCTTGTCAATAGCTTTGCTTTTAGAAAGCCCAATTAGATGAAGAAGAAATAATCAGTTTGGGTTCTTTGATCAAGCAGGGTGCATAGAACCCAACTTCAAATACCCAGGTACAACCTTCTTTCCTACCTACGTATGCTGGTATTTGAGGACAGAATACAGGAGATGCACAAGAAACCAGTTATCCTAATGGACACTGACCTCTTCCAAGGAGAAGAGCAACCTTAATCAATGTTGATACTGCTAGTTCTTCTTAGATTTCTTCTGCCTGCTTTATTGTGGTTTAAAGAGCTACTTGTTCCTGAGTGACTAATTCTATCAATATTCTGCTGTTTGTCGGATTAGTTATGGGCTAGATCTGGCAAGGGATTCCACTCAAAGTAATCCCATTATTGTTGTTATCCAAGTGTACCTTTGTCATGCTCTTGAAAGGTACTGTAACGTTGCGATGCTGAAGACTAAATGAAGCTAATTAGTGTATCGATTGTTTATTCTACTGGGCATGACTGAAATGCAAGAGGAATTATGGAAAATAACAAGTATTTGGTTGGATGATAACATTTGTGACAAGTATCTAGGCAACTTTTTGGTGTACTATCATTAAATCTGCTGGATATTTGTCCACCACTGGATGAACTGACAACAGCAAACATTAATGTATGCCAACATATTTTTATTATAGGTTGATGGTTGTCATGGTTATGCATAACTCCAAGGTGTATCAAGTGGCTGCTTCAGGAAGCTTAGAGTCTTGGTGGAGACAATAAATGCATGGCAGATCTCAACAGAAAGAAGCACAATTCTGAAAACATGATTTCAAGGGTCTTAAAATTGACTTGTGTCTTACTTTACTGCTATTGTATAGTTTCATCTTTGTCCTTTATCTAAGTGTACAGAATGACTTTTTTTATACTAAGATTTTTTTATTAATAAAGATTTAATCATGATTTATTTTTGGCCTCCAAAACCAAGCTGGTGTTCCACATTGCCTGTGGTGCAATTGGTGGGTGGGTTTGGGTTTTCTTTTTTTGAGTATGTATTTATTTTTCTGTTCTTTTTTAGCATGACGTAATTGAAAAACTTAAAGTCCCCTCAGAAATCTGTGTTATGTGTGCATCACATTCTTCCTTTAGTCACTTCAAGGTCTGATGTGAGTTGAAAAAGGAGTGCAAGCTAGGAAAAAGCCCCTAACACCTTTTTCTATAAGATCATGTTGTAAAGGAAGAGAAAAAGACAACACAATGGTTGCAAGAGGGTGATTGTGACTCTTTGAAGATGCTTGAAATCACAGAAGAAAGAGATGCTTCAGCCCTGTTATTATTATACATGTAAAATACCAGATTCAGGAAACACTCTGAAAAAGAAGTGATAAGTTTCCATATTACTCATTGAGTTTAAGCTGCTTCTGTCCTTATAGAGCCAAAAAGCAAGGTGCAGAACAGGCTTAAAGAGCTGATAAACTTTTAAGACCCACAAAAAACCCTCCAAACCAAAACACCTTTATTTTTTAGGGAGTGGTGACAGGAGGAAGGCTGCATATTGTTTGCTTTCATCTGCTTAGGCTCTGTGAATGACTTGTTTTTGTAATGACATCGATGTGATAGAAACCTCTGCTCTAGAGAGGTGTCCTTGTGCCATCCATGTCCTCTTTCACTGGGATCAGCTCAGCATCTGGGCATCACCCCTCCCAGCTCATAGTGATTTGTGCCAATTCTTCAAAGAATGAAGTGAATCCCCTCCATTAATTAATATCCAATGTTGCTATAGCAAACTCCTGAGAGGATATGGGTAAATGGGACACGAAAATGCTTGCAAACAAAGGGCTGCATTTTGTCACATCTCAGTAATAGGGAAATGTTAGTTTTCTTGATTTAAATGCCAATACAAGGCACCTTTGAGGGGAGGGAAAAGCCAAAATGTAATTGATTTTAAAAGAAGCTGAGATAAATAGGAGGGGGAAGCTATACTGTATAGTTTAAATGCAGCTTAAAATAAGGAAAACAGGAAAATAGTATGATTTCATATGCCAATCTGGCCAAGACAGGTAAAAATGTTTGATCAATGCTTAATTTTAATAGAAAAAAAAAGGTTTTTTGCTTTTAGAAGGTCTATAGGTAGAGATCTATTTTAAGTTAATCTATATATTTTTATCCATCTGGAAGAAAGTAACTGTCAGAAACAAAAAATGTGCCAGCATGTAAGTACTAAGTTAGATCCAACTATCATAACCAAATTAAGAATGGAGAGCTGGCTTTGAGAAAGAATATTTTTTTTCTTTACCTCAAGTGCACATAATATTTAATAATGGACTTCCATTTCTTTCCTAAAAGGAAACTTAAGTCGTAGTCCTGGTCCTAGTAGTACCCTATTTTAGAAGTCAAAATAGAAGAAAATTCTTGGACCTTTTTTTTTTTGGTTCAAGAAGGATGAAATCTGACTGTTCCGGAAATTCATTGTAACAAAGTATTTTTTTTCCCCATTTGTTATGATTTGGAAGAAATACTGTAAAGTTACATTTCTTTCTTAGAGTTTTCTTTCCTGTATGTGAGGTAAGCAATACTGCATACTGTGGATGGACAATAGTGAGGATTTACTCTAAAGACTGTAGCTATTGCAGTGAAGTGGGATCTTTTTTTATATACTTGCTTTCTCTGCAGAAGCAAGAATGATAAATGGACCCAGGTAAATATAACAGGTTTCTAATATAAGAATGAAGAGCAAATCTAACAGCAAATCAAACTCATTTTGAGTTGTTAAGAGTATATTATCCTTGTAATTTTTTTGTTAGGGTCACTTCTCTTTGATATTACAACATTCTGATACTTTAAAATAATTGCAAATCCCCTCTTTACTTTTTTTTCATGATCTTAACTAATCGTGCATTGTTTATTCTTGAAAGCAGACTCTCTATTATTGTCACTTCTTAACTGTTCTATGAAGAAAAACCCAAGCAGGATTTACTCACACATTTCTACCAGGATTAATATTGTTTGCAAAACATTTCTTGGGTTATTGCACTTACAGCTGGTGACTGAAAATTTTGACCATGACCATGTTCAATGCCCTGGCTGACTACTCATTGATGAAGGGATTCTGTCAGATTTCTTTTGTCATGCACTCTGTCATATGCCATTTTAAGCTGTTCTGGCAGTAGCAGATGTGAAATATACTGTTTGTAATCACTGGAAGATAGGTTTTTGTAATAGGAAGAGGCTATCACTACTAAGGAAGAGAATCAGATCATTGTTTTGGGATGCATTTGTGGAAAAGCATATTTTTCCTTTTTTTCCACTTCCATCCCTCTCAGAAACTGTGGAGAAAGAAATTGCTGTTTCCCAGCCCTATGATGAAAGAGAAGATTCAGCTCCCACTTAGAATGCTTGATGGTATGTTCAGAGACACTCTACTGACTTTTTCTCAAAAATAAAATTATAAAAGTGCTTGTAGTCAAAATGACAGAACATGACCTGGACAGAGATATAATGTAAGAGCAGTTCATAAAAGGAATTCAAGAGAGCTTGTACACTCAAAAAGTTGCTTTTCTCAACTATGTCAACCACCATGTCTCCATCAAACTCAACCATCTTTGGCATCAACAAAATTAATTTTCATTTGCACCTGTAATACAGGAGTCATAATCTCACTTTACTTGTTTAGTTGAGGTAACACCACTGAGTGCAAGATAAAACTGTTTTGTCAGTTCGTAGAGGAGAACCAAGCTACAGCTTGATGTCAGTCACCCTACGGGGATCATCTCCAGGACAGACTGAAGCCTGGATATCCAGGAGAAATGCAGTGATACTGGAAATAACCTTTTAAAAAGATAATCAGATTTCCCTTTTCCTTTTCCTTTTCCTTTTCCTTTTCCTTTTCCTTTTCCTTTTCCTTTTCCTTTTCCTTTTCCTTTTCCTTTTCCTTTTCCTTTTCCTTTTCCTTTTCCTTTTCCTTTTCCTTTTCCTTTTCCTTTTCCTTTCCCTTTCCCTTCCCCTTTCCCTTTCCCTCTTTTTGCAACAAGTGAAAAATCATCTCATCCTGACTTTGAAGTAGTCAGGGACTGAGAGTCTGTAAAACACCCTAAAAATAAAGTGAAGTAAAGTAAAATTTTCTGTGGTTGATCACCTTCACCTTTAAAGATCTTCCCCTCTGGTACCTTGAATTTCTCTGTGCACAGCAATTCAGGGGTTAGTCAGGAATGCATGACCTAAATAACAAAGTTTTGAAGTGCTGATTCCACCTCCTTTCCAAGGATCTTTCCAAAGAGGTTGCATCATTTTGTTTAATATCCAGCTACACTGACTTCAAGACTTTCAGCACAGTAGGAGTGGATCAATGGGTGGAAGCAGCTGGAGATGTGCTTTTTGCTTCTGTGAGTGAAAGCTAAAAGCCAGGCTCCCAGGATATGTTTCAGGCGCTGTAGTTTACAGACTATTGCTAAGTGAGCCAAATGAGAAGGAAAAAGGTGATAGTGCAGTATTGACATGTCATCAAAATGTTGGCCAGTTTGAAATCTTGGATCTTGAACCACCACTCACTTCACATTTAAATGGAATTTAATCAATAGATTCCTTAATATCTCAAAAAAAAAAAAAAGTTTAAAGAGTTTTATTCATTGCAACTAACTACTTGTACGAAATAGCACAAGAATTCACATTTTTGAAATTTAATTTAAAAATTATTTTCAATCCTCTCTTGATAAAATGTATTGTGCAATTTTTTCTGGTTTATTTCCATTGTTACATTATATAGAGAGTTGCTTCTTCATCTTGAAAAAAAGCCACTTTACATTTTGAATAAAGTTTTGGAACCTATGAAAGGCTCTTTATATAAACCTAGTTTGGATATCATATATCTTTCTAAGAACCTATAAAAGTCATGTTTCACTGTTTCATAATAGTGCAGAAGTGAAAGGATAATACTAGAAGTAAAACACACCATGAAATAAGTTCCTTCAAATAGATATTTTCCCAATGTATTTTAATCAGGTTAATTGTCATGACTCCAGCTCTGACTCACCATATATTTAAGTTCAGACAAAATCTGGAATCACCATAGCATCACACTGACAGGGTGTGTTAGTGGCTACACAGTTTCTCCATGGCAGTAACAGATTGAGTGGAGTATTGAATGTAAAAGGCAAAGGTAACTGTGTGTTGTATGTAGTAATACCTTCACATTCTGTCACAATAAAATGCCTGCCTGCAAAATACAAAATCAATTTGTGAAAAAGACAAACTAAACCAAAACACTGCACCAAAAAAAACCTCCTTCTTCACATTTTGTGCTTTCCAGAAATGTACTTTTCTTGATGAAGTATTACTTCATTTGTATTTCTTTCTAATGTGATTGCAAAAGACTGACAAACTGGAATGCATTTCGCAAATAGGTTGTTGCTTCCACTGATAGTTCTGCTTGGCGTTATAATTGTCCTACATTAATCTTTTGCCATTACTCTTTAATGTATTTAGTGGGCAAGTTGTTTCTCTGTGTGTCTGTCACTGTACTGTGAATTTAACTATTTTTTGGTCTGGAGGGGGCACCTTTATAGCATAAACCCTTTTTAAACACCTACTCACCACTAAAATAGAGCTCCAGTAACTAAGCCAGGCAGCTCAGACCTTCTGAGATAAATATGCTTAGGCTGTAACTCTCTTATGTTAGGACTGACTTTTATTCTCCATTTTTACAACATAGCATTGGGTATTAATCTTGAAAGGCATCAACTCCTAGGCATTATAAAATTATATAAGGCCTTTATGACTAATTCTGAAAATGGATGTCCCTTCACCTCTCTTTGGACATTAAAGCATCTGCAGAATTTGAAAATACACAGAAATCAAAAGTGCTTTTCGTGATAAACAAATGTAAACTCCATGATAATGGATTTGAGGTAAAAAAACCTCTAAACAACAAAAAAGGATCACAAGGTGGATGGTTGTGATAGTCATGCACACTTACCTAAATCCTAATTATATATAAGGATCATTATGGCTCAAGGTCTCAGAGAGTTTAAATTGTTATCAATGCTCATTCTTTCTCTCTCATCTCCCTGTGTTTTTCTCTGCACTAATTAAAAAAAACAAACTTAACAATACAAGAACATCATTTTAGCGCCTACACAGAAACAAGAAAATAAGACAAAAAGGACAGCAAGGGCAGACAGAAGTCCTTTTAAGCCTAGAATGGATCAGCCTCTCTTTAGGACATACATCTTTCTGTCCCTGGTTAAGGCAAAAAAGAAGCCAACCCCGCCCCTCCCCCTTCCCCCAACCCAAAATTATTTTGCTGTGGCCAAGAAATAATCTTGGCCATATTAAAAGCTCAGAAAGAGCAGGCCCTTGTATCATTTATACTGAGCCAGCTCTAAAGAAGGAAAATGGATTGAAAGAAATCACAGCGTGGCTGTAAAACAGGGCAGAACTGCAGCACAATCTTTTACCTCAATAAAACCTTGACTTTTAGGCTGAAAAATAGCATGCCTGAAATATGTTGACAGGATATGTTCCTGCGATGGCTAGCGAGAATTTTGTTTAAGACCTCTTTTATGGGGTAATCTTCTCAGAAATTGCTTCTCTTGTTGGAATGTTGTCCTGTCCCTCCCTCACCCCTGCCCCCCCCAATTTTATACACATTACATTGAAGTGTATGAAGTCTTTATGAGGCCCATGTTGTGGGCTGTAGCCAAGTAAAAGCTCCTTGAGACATACCCCATGTGTGTATTTAATTCAAAATGCTGTGAATTTCAGGGCAAACATAATTTTTTAAAAATATGTAGTATTTCAGTGAAAGAACAGAAAATATATATCAAACATTTCGGCAGCTCATAACAACGACTGCTACCAGATGTAGTGGGAGGAATAACCTGAATTTAACATTAACCTGCAACATCAGAGAGAGCAAGAATTTTACTAATCTCTGAGAAAGCAGAATTAAATGCTGCAGTAGATTACGTATGGGGGCTAATTCTCTCTTCCTTCCACTAATGAACACTAAGAGGGATGTCTCTAATTAGACCAGAGCCATCAAATAGGCAGGCTGAGAGTAGGAAAGGAGGATGAATAAACCAAACCCTAACAGGCTGCAGCAGATTGTCAGAAAATTTGCAGGTTTATCTGGGGTCCAGACCCAAAATGACAAATATCTTGGCACAGAACCAGGGGAGATTGTTCATTATTTTACAGTAAAACCACCAGGAGTATTTATTTTTATTATTTATTTAATTAATTATTAAGTCTGATGTACATTTTGGCTGTAGGGACTGGAATCTCTAATGAGCTGAAAATTCTTGGGCAAGTGGGTGCTGAGAGATTGATGTTAGCTTTTAGCTCCTGAGAATTTATATCTGAAACACAGCTATATATTTTATTATTATTTTGATATGCATGTTTAAAATAATCAAATTTATTAACTGAAGTTAATTTTTATTTATATAATTTGCAATCTGAACAATGACTATGCAGTGTATAGAAGAATAGATGTGAAGAGATAATTTTGGTAGGATTTCAGCTATTTTGGTATCCATTTAGTTGATGAGAGGGATGCACTTTCAGCGTGAAGAGATAAAGGAAAATTTTATAGTGTCCTTTCAGGATTGAAAAGACTACAACTGAAAGTAAATTTCAGTTAATAAACCTCACTCTCATTTCCCTAATGTGGAGGAGTGACCTAGAAAGAGCACTGCTTATGTTTGTCTGCTGAAGAGTGTACTACAAATACAGGACAAGGAGTTCATCTTGCATAACTCCTTATTTCCAAGAAATCCAAGCGCCTCTAGTCTTACATAAGTCAACCAGGACACTACAGCTGAAGTTACTGTGCTGAGACTTGCTTAACACTGTTCTATAATTAGTTAGAAAGTCAATTCAACATTTATTTCAAGTATATGAGGGAGAAGCAATTTCATGAATAGGTAATAGAGAAGGCATACATTGTCTGAATGCATTAGTTTAAAAAAATTGTTCTTAAATTACTGTTTCATTGAAAGCGTGCATTTGAAGATCCTAGATTATTCCATTTGCAAGTCAACACATTATGTGCATTACACTTGTATTAAATTATTATGCCTCGGCTAAATAAAGGCCCTCATCCCCGGTGCTTCACTTTTATGAGCCTCCTACATTCATGTGTGTAAAGGCACATGGGAGTGAAGGAGAGAAAGAATTCTTTGTGCTTTCAGTGTTTACTGAACCACAGTTTTTGGGTCATCTCAAAGACTAGGCACAATTTGAACAGCAAAAACATAAGCAAAATCTCTCTTTTCAGAATTTTCTTCTGAGACTTGCCAAGATTTCCTTTATTGTCTAATTCCTGCTTTCTGACAAGACATGAAATGAGGACACAAAGAGTTCTCAACTTGTGGGGCAGTGTGGGGCTGTTTCATGAATTGTACTTTAAAAAAAATCAACAGAATGCAAGACTTACAGTCAGTATTTAAAGATATTGAAAGTCAGAAATGTTTGAGAAGGGAGAAACAGGAACAGAGCAGGTGGGATATAAACACTCTGCCTTCATCTTTCTTCTTTTTACAGTTCTCTGCAAATTCAAGTGACTGTTATCAATTAATTGTTTTCCACATTATAACTGTTATACTCTCGCCAGTCAAGCCTCTGGCTGGCAAGAGTAACATCAGTGATTGCTAACACATGGGGCCTAAAAGTTGGATTTAAAACCAAGTATTGGTAGGTACGAGCTTTTATCTTTCAATATCAGGTAAAATGTTGTTGAAAAACCTATACAAATATAAAACATCAATGCTACATCTTACCAAATGCAAACCCCAGAATTTCTGGAAATGATTTAGAAATTTTATACACATACATACTTGTCGTGGTTTAACCCTAACCGGCAACCAGGCCCCACGCAGCCTCTTGCTCACTCCCTCAATCAGCAGGACTGGGGAGAGAACGGGAAGGGTGAAAGGTAGAAAGCTTGTGGATTGAGATAAAGACGGTTTAATAGGGAAAACAAAAGCTGTGCACAAGTACAGTAATACAAGGAATTAACTCACTGCTTCCCACAGGGAGGCAGGTGTTCGGCCATCCCCAGGAGAGCAGAGCCCCTTCACATGTAATGGTGACTTGAGGAGACAAAACCCTTCACTCCAAACATCCAGCCCTTCTTTTTTCTTCTCCCTAGCTTTATTTCCTAGGAATGATGTCATGTGGTCCAGAATACCCCCTTGGTAGTTTTGGGTCACTTGTCCTCTCTGTCTCTTCCCCAATTCCCATGTACACCCACTTTCCTCACGACCCCGGCAGCATGAAAAGCAGAGAAGGCCTTGGCTCTGTGTAAGCCCTGCCCAGCAATAACAAAAACATCTCTGTATTATCAAACCTATGTTCAGCACAAACCCAAGACACAGCCCCCCCCACCAGCCACTGGGAAGAAAGTTAACTCTACCCCAGTGTCCTAGGTTACAATAGAGATGTATTTAAGTATTGTATTACCACCAGCTGTGGGCCTTAGCTGTTATCTCCTGCTATGACCCATCCCTGATAACAGACAATGGGCCATCAAGAAACCACTGCATGGCTCATGGACTTATCTCATCCTATTGTGAGATGCTCCACCCAGGAGGGAGGAGCCAAGCATTCCCACGTGGATATAACCTGGCCTTGGAACTGCCTAAGAGAGCTCTATCTACTGGGATTCCCAGAGGACAATAGCTATCACTGGACTTTCAGCTGGAGACCAGACCTTCCACAGGATCACTGCTTCAACTCAACTACTTCATTTGGACTGCTACCACCACCCTAGCCAGGTGTCAGGCTGTATCTGGTTTTATCTGTGCTTTTCCTTGTACTATTTCACTTATTTCTAATTTTTCCTTCCAAAACCAACACAATACTCTATAATGCTCCTTAAAGATTATAGAATGTGTCTATTGAACTACAGCCCCTCCCCCTAAAACTATCAACACAGTGTTTAGCATTTCTAGAAACTCTTATTAGCATATACTAACTTTTTTGACTGTGTAATCTTCAAACTGCATTAGCATTTTTTCTTTCATATAAAATGGGTGATAGAGAAATCTGTTTAATTTTGTAGTTCCCCTTCTTCAGTCTCATATTACAGAATCCCAGAGTAAGCTGAGCTGGAAGGGATCCACAAGGGTCATCGACTCCAACTCCCAGCCCTGCACAGCACCATCCCCAAGAGTTACACCATGTTCCTGAGAGCACTGTCCAAATGCTTCTTCAACTTTGCCAGGCTGGAGCTGGATATCAAACCACCAAAGTACCATTAATGATGCCTTTGTCAGGGCCTGTACTAGAAAAGTTTATAATCAAGGACACTATGTAAAGATGTTTGCATTTCTGCAGGGAAAATTGTTTCTGAACATACCGTATTCTTATACAGCAGCTTTCTTTTTCTAGCATATTACTACCTTTTTGCCAAAAAAAAAGCACTTTCATGCATGTTTTTATGTGTATGCATAAACTTACATTTAGAAATTATCATACATTGTATATTTTAAAATTATTTTTTATTTTTTGAAATATAACATTAATATTAAACCCAGTAATTTTATACTCATTATAATGCTTATGCAAGCATTAAAATATTGTTTAATTGGAGCTGAGCTTCAGACTGAAATAAAACTTTGCATTGTACAATTTCCCATGTGGTTTATCTTTCAGGCGCCGTAGTTAATGACAACTTTCACAACAGCTTCTGCTAAGCCAGCTGAAAATATACAAAATTTCTCTTTTTTACCAATAAGGTGGTATGATAAAATAATTGTGTGGGTGAAATTTCCTAACCTGCATTATGGTCCTCAGATACCCATTGGACTCAGAATCATGAATCTGAGCTCAGTTTAGGCTGCTCTTCTACCACAGGCATGTTGCTTCAGGTTTTAATGATTGATAAAGCAGGCCTATGCATGTGTCATCCTCCTTTCATATCTATCTAATCCCTTGTGGCTGAGGGATCCATCAACAAATTAAATGACCCCTCAGTAAATAAAATTAATCAGCAATTCCAGCGACGGTCCCAGTATTATGCACAATTGCTAAGACGTGCTGGGCACTGTAATAAAATCTGCAGTGCTATCTCCAGAAGCAGCAATGATCTTAAGTCATAAGATCATAATTTGGAAAACTGCTATCTGTGTCAGAGTAATTAAAATCAGCTCTGTTGGCCCAAGATGTTTTGTAGTTCTCTTATTTAGTGCTAATAGCCTGTGTCTAAAGCCTCTCTGTTTTCCTCAAGACTTAATCTTATTTCCACTAAAATAACGATTATGATCACAGTAATAGTGATACTAGAGGATCACCTCTAGCCCATTTGAAGAGTCTGGCCCTGGAACAAAGCATATTTCAGGAAAGACAAATCATCTTGGTGCAATTATGCATTTAAAGCAGGTTTTGAACTTTAAATTTTCTTTTTTTGAACTTTAAATTTTCTTTTGTGTTAAAGATACATTTATTCTTGAACATATAATTTGCCCTTACATTTACCAGGGACAGGTATGCCCTTCCTTCTTGTACAGCTCTCATATTGAGGACAATTCAGCAAAAATAAAAATCAATCAAGTTGCAACGGTACTGAATTTTGCTAGAATTCTTTTACGATGGGAGCTGCTTTTTTTTGTGGGTTTAGGACTCAAGAGTTTCTTCTGCTGGGTTTAAATGGCGTTCCATATTGGAAAAAGGATCAGCAGGTGAAATGAATAAGTAGAATAGCAGTCCCTGGGATTCACTACTTGACATAGTGTACTCATGTGTATTTGTTTTTAGTGGAATAATATATCATTGTTTTTATCTTTTTTATATATAGGCCTTCTCCTTTTCCTTTTGAATTAATGCAGTGTGGAAGTGGGCTTTTTATTTATTGAGCCCTTGTAATTCCATACATGGGTTTCTGAGTGTGTATGCTTGCAAATGCTGTAGGGATGACCAATTTTTATGAAAATACATCACTGAGGAGCCAACATGCCAATTTCAAATACTGCAGGTGTTATAAATGGAAGTGAGAACAGCAGCTAATTTAAATAACTTCCCATTGCCAAGCCATCTACCACCCTAAGAGGATTCTAAAGCACATTTTGCCCTAGAAAAAATGATGTTGTTTGCTATTTTTCTATGCAGTTGAATTACAAATTACTTCTTCAGCATAGACCAAAGGGGAGAACAGTAGATATGTGGGATATTGGTATCCAAACAAGATTTTAGTTAATAGACAGACAAAAAATGTTTTATCAACAGCTGATTATGGTCACTCATTCACATTTTTTACTGTACACTAGGTACCAGTAACATGCTCAGAGCTATGCAAAATACAATTGCTGCCTACTCCTTAAGGCTAGAAGTAGACAGCAAAGATACTAAGAAGGAAGTACGTTTGTGAAATGCCTAGAGAAAAATAATAATTGGAATGATTTTAATTGCTTATTTCTGTATTGTTTCAGTGGAAAATGCCACATAGCCTTTTAAAGACAAAAAATGTTTGCAGAAGATGTCACTTTTAGTAATGTCATTGCCCTCACTTGTCTTGATGAGCTGAATAATGTGATTTTCAGACAGCCATCTAAATTTTTCCAGATGAGATGATAGCTGTCCAATTTACTCAAGTTTCCCTTCAGTATATGGTTCACAAATAATTTATCAATGATAATATAGACCAATTACATTTCTAATTTCCCTTTAACAGATGAAAATATATACATGAATATCTAACTTAGTCCATATCTCCTAATTATTTATGGACTCGTTCTTTTAAATAAGTGCAATTTGCTTGTCAAACTTTGGAATTCCAGCCTGAAAGAGCATTGAACCCCTTCATGGTCCATGACAGAAGAATTGTGGCTAAATAAGCAATGTACCTGATGTTCATGGTTCTGGTTTGAGGTATTGTTTCACTATTTTTCTAGAACTTCTGTGGTTTTTTCTCCTGGGATCTTTATGCCAACTTTGTATCAGGATTTATGGCAGTTAATTTTTGCATCTACCACTTTCTTAAGCTATGTGAAGACATGGGAGTGAAATCTGGTCTCACTGAAATCTCAACCAAGAGCCCACAAAGAGTTTAGGTGAGAACTAATTCTGTGTTTTCCTCAGAATTTAGGTGAGAACTCTTTATGCAAATCAAATTACTTTTGAGACAGCAAAGTCTTCTGCCTTTGATGGGAGATAATTTTACCCCAGACGTTTTCAGCATAGTAACCACACACAGTTCCACAAAATTAACATTCAATGTCTGAGTCATCTTTAAGAACTCTATAGTCAATTTTGTAAAAGTCACTTATTAAGGTATAAAATGAAAGCCAAACACCAATAAAAAATCACATTTCTGAAAAATATGAAGAATAAAACATTAGATTAGTCAAGGCACATCTGAAGGAGAAAGCTGTAGTCATGAATTATTAGTACAAGGAAAGCAAAATGCTCTCCTTTTTCTTAAAAGTCAGTTCAGCTCACACACCATCACAAAGTGACTCCCACGTTCCTTCATTTTTGACAATTCCAAATCAGATACAACAGGACAGCTGAAACCTCTTTCAACACAGAGGGACGTTTTGTTTGTATCATAATTTCTCCATCACTTTACTAAATAGTAATCCGCATAGGAAAAGATACTTCAAAACTTAAACTGAAGGACTTTGTTCAAAAAATTACCTATTGCCAAACATTGACTTGAATAGGCTTAGATACCCTGTCACTGTTGATTGTATAAGGACCTAGGGAGATCAGTTTTACAACTGAGGGCAGAGATCTTGGTGCCCAAGGTCTGAGTAGAAACAGACTACCTGTGCACAACAGAAACAAAGAAATCAGAAGGATTCTCAAAAAGGAGATAAAATACCCATTTTATTTTAAGTTTATATCCAACTTCTAACTTCAGCTGCTTCTAAGCAGTTAGCTCAAACATCTTATATCACCAGGGCATTATAGAACTCTCTAAAAGTGGTTCCATGGGGTTTACTTCCATTGTATTTATACATAAGCAGAAGGATTGTGATACCCTTAATGTTGGTTCCACCATGTTTTGCTCACAGTTGTGCTGAGTGAGACATAGGTCTCTCCTGCAAAGTTTGGTGGAGATAAAGCAAGAATAATTTGGAAATGAATCTTTTTTAACATAAAGCATTTTTAGGAAAATGTATTTTTACCAGACTTGCATCAGTGGTGTGTCAGGCCATAGCTTCATGTTAAACAGAGAAGGCATGTTTTTAAATGTAACAGACTTCTCTGGACTTCAGCGGTTGTGAGTGAATAGCAGATGACAGCACAAGAAACTAAGAAGTTAGTGGAAATAACTCCAAGTTAGCTTTAAGTAAACTAAAATGCTATGGCAGCGTAACAAAACAAATTGAGAAGGATTAAGCAATCTCTATTCATTTGGTATTTGCAAGAAACAGTTGTCATAAAAAGTTAGAAAGTCATAGGCAGCTTTTTCAGAAAACTGTTTGAAGTAGATGTGGACTTCATAGCTATCCAAAAAGGAGAAGACTAATCTTGAAAATATATTACATACCTGTGAGCCCTCATTAAATCAGAAATATAAAAGGGACAGTATTTGATAATACTCAGATAGAAAATGTCCATCTTTTGGCTAAAATTGGAACATATCAAGATAACTTGGAGCAACAGTGAATCAAATCCTCTGAGAAGTATTTGAGACTTTTTCCCAAGGATGAAGAAGCCCTGAACACTAAGTGTATATATGTGAAGGCTCTTACTTTCCTTCATTTTCCCTGGAAGCATTTCCGCCTTTCTAATTAACAGCTGAGAGAGGAGTAAGTAGATTTCTTGCCATGAACATTATTTACCAGAGAAAATGTAAATTTCACTAGTCACTGAACAAAGGGAAACCAGTGAAGCAGCTTACCTAAGGACACCTGAAACAGGCAGGTTACCACATGCTCCAGCACTTAAATTTAAGAAGTATTAACTCAGTGCTGCTGATGCTGAGACTTGGGAAACAAGAGCCTCAGAGAAAGGCTGAAAACAGTTAGTAAAGAGCAGCGCTCATATTAACTTTCTAAAAAGGTGATGGTCCAGCCTGACATCAAGAGAGAAAGGGAATTGTGCGATGGGGACATTAAGGCGTGACATAGGAGCAAATGCTTCACCTATCCAAGGGAGAAACCTAATCATTGTTACAAATCCAAGCCTGTTTATGAGGGTCATCTCTTAGTTAAATTTATACGGGAAGATTTTGCTCTTCTGCAGGGCAAATGTGTGGAGCAACTGCATTAGAAGCAATTCTGCACTGTCTTGACACACTGCAACCAAGAGTTCACTCTGTGTTGCTACTGCTCACGAGGATCAGCTCATGCTGTTTCATGAGAATCAACTGTCTCCAGTCTTAGGAGTCTGATGATAAAACCTTCTGAAGGGAAAATCCATCATAAAGCAGTTAAGAATTAATGTAATTGCTGAAGAGCTATTTCCATGCCCCATGCGTGTTCTGCTGCAGCCTGAAAATGTTATCATCCATGAAAACTCACCTGCAAGAGGAATTAAAAGGATTCACTGGAAAAAGGAGGAAACCTGCCTCCTGGCAGAGAAACCTGACATTAGGAGGCAATAGAACTGAAAAAAGACCTGGGAAAAGTAGGAAATCCGATTTTATTTATTTATATGCTGTTTTGTTATCCAAATCTGGCCTTGTTGCACAGACATTTGGACAAAGTGTTTTTGAAAAGGAAAAAATAATAATTTATTGGAATCTTGCTATAGGGTAACACTTGCATGGAGAACCAAATCTCTAAATCAGAATGACTGTTTTCTGTCCAGTGGTGGTAGGTGGTTCAATCGCAAGGATCCTCACAGTGCAGCATTCAGCTGGATCTGGAGAGACTCCTCAGATTACCATTTGGTTCTGTTCTTACAAGTCAGCTGACCACGGTGCTATGTGACCACCCCAATGCACATAAAACTCATTGCACCAGAACCCAGCTACACCACAACTGTAAAATAAGAGGAAACTTTATTTTTGTACTTTGAACTCACTTCCAACTTAAGTCCCATGGGTATAGTTTGAGTATTCAGGGAGATCATATTTTCAAAAGTAATGCTAAATATTCTGCATGCACTTGTGGTAAAATTGTTATTTGAATTTTTTTTAGATATATTTCTACAAGTTTGACTAAGAAAAGAGAGCTGAAAGGACAGCGTCTCTTGAAAGGCTTTATAGGTGGAAAGGCTGTTAATTGAAAAAGACAAATAAATATGGCATAACAGCTCCTATTTCAATAAATGGTAAATTAGTAAAAAGAAGAGACAGCAATATTAGTGTATTCAGAAGATTTCAAGAGCAGGAAAAGAAGAGAAGTTAGTTCATTTAAAATGTGCAACAAAAGAAAATAATTTATTTAATGAGAAAAAAGCAATACAAACCTTTTTACTAACTCACAGATTGCTGCTGGAAATTAATACCTTGCTTGCCTATAAAATAATTAGAGGTGGCATTGGGAATAAAGTGAGAGAAACAGCCCTGACAGGGAGGAAACCAAGGAGACAACCAACTTCCACATTTCTGGTTTATGCAAACCAGCTGTCTCCAGGAAAAAGGGATTAACTGTGGACAGTAACAATAATGATTGTTATTTGCATAGTTTTTTTTTTAAGATGAGAAAACAAAAATTGTTTAAACTCAGTGAATATGAAAGCCTATCAACTTCTCTTATACTGTGAAGCAGCTCCTCAGGGCTACATCAGCATTTACTCAAGAATTAAAGTGTTACAAACATGGCAGAAGTAGAACAGCTGGTTTCCAGGATGTGGCTTGATGTTAGCATAGTTTGGACCATGTCTGAACCAGATCCAAAGTACAAATCACATTAACTTGTTTATATAGGCTAGACTACTGTTGTTGCCTCCTGCTTCCATTTCTTTAGGCAGTAAAAAGTTGCACTGTTTTATTTGAAAGATTTATAGTTGTTTTGAATATAGTAGTGTTTTACTAGAATACTCTAATTTTCAGAATGTGTAGCTCTATCATGCATTCTGAGATTAAATTCTTGACTATCTCAAAATTATCATTTGCCTTAAAAATTCTGTTTTGACTTGACTAAACTTTCAGTGATTATGAATTTAACTGATACTAGTCCATGGTATCTTGTTTTAGATCTGAAGCTACTTTTGCCTCTGAAAAAGAGAGTGAAGCTGTACCCCAAAACCTCTGAAGGTGTGTAGACCTGTGCTGTGTCTGTGGAAAGTAACATTCTCAGCCTTTGCTCTCATCTGTAAAGAGACTGAAGAGGATTAAACATGTTTTAGACCTGATGCCAGATACTTGGGATCAGAGTATTTTTAAACTGTCTGCAGATGCTAAGAAAAATTCTGGCTAAGCCCAGGTTATACCTGCTGTAAAACTGATCCTTTCGATAATTGATAGTAAAGGTATTTTCTTAAGCTAGATTTTTTAGGACTCCTTGAAAATTTTATAAGAGCTCTAATTTAAAAAACAACAGGAAGTAACATGGAATTCATGCTATCCCTATGTGTCCAAAAGATGCTAAAATGTTTATCTTAGTAAAATTTTGGGTGAAACAATTTTTAAAATTTTTCTTTTTGTGAAAATTCACTCTCCTCAAGTTTTCACTGGTCAGGATTCTCAGCTCTAATATTAACACTTTCTATCATTAATTAGCTCATCTTCTTTGGGCAGAACATGATACTTCAGACTAGACAAACATAACTTCTCTTTCATCCTTTCTCCCATTGCCCTTTCAATTGACTACTCAAATGATAAAAGAATTATAATCACTTTAATGGGAGAAGTTAACTTTGTTTCAGCCTTCTTTCTTTCCCTTTCTTTCATTTTCTATTTTTGGAAACTTTTCCAAAGGTTCTGTGTTGTTCCTAATGAGAAAGACATGCCCTTCTAAAACACCTCTTCGTCTTACCACTTTGAAAAAAATCTGGTTTAGGAAGAAAGCAAAAGGGTCCATAATTGACCAGTAGCTTTCTTGTGTTCAGGATGTGAAGCCAGAAATAGCTCTTCATTTTATGGAAATCTGAAAATCTGAAGATTGATAAAATGGATTTTTTTTTCTGAAAAAAGGTATGCTGCACTTCTGCTCCCAGAAATAAATTTTGATTTTTTTTTCTCCCATATATAAGGAAGCCCAGTCCCACAAATTATTGGGACTTACACAACTACTTCTGACAATTTTACCAGAACAAGACATGCAGGATCAGACCTTATGATTTATTCTTAAATTACTATTGTATTGGGTTTTCTTTCTAAAGTTAATTGGAATTAGAGTCTTTACTGATAGCAAAAGAAAAAAACTAATTTGTTTTAAGCTAGCTTCAAACCAAGTTTTTAATTAAATGCCTGGTTTTTTTCTCAGGTAAGAAGCTGTGGGTACCCACATTAGAGATAATGAAGCATATTTTAAAAACAAATTGACTATCATTTAAATTTTGCTTCAGACTTCTAGTCCAGACTCCAGGCTTCAGTATTCTATATAGCCCTGAACGAAATCTCTAAATCTGAAATTCTCCACCATCTATTCTTTGTCAGAGGCTGCTACAATCAGCTGAAGCTAAAAGTAATTATTATACATAAATGAACTGGAAGAAGTTGATTTTCTACTTTAATATCACAACATTTATTGGAGTAAAAAAAATTGCTTGTAGAGCACTGCATGAGAATTAAAAAAAAAAAAAAACAGAAAATCTCTTTCTCAGATCCAGCCAAATCTTTGTAATTCACACAGAACCTAAAATTACAGACACATATATTAGAAATATGTAAAGAAGTTAACTGACTCTTGTAAGTTGTGAAAGCCATTTCCTTTGAAGGATTTGGGGCTGTTCCATAGTAGCGGCTTTAAAATCCCTCCTCCCCTCGGTGAACTCTTAAAGTAAAGCAATAAGCAAGTATTTAAACTATTTGTTATCAACTGTGCAAGCTTGTTACTATTTTTTGCCTTCAGAAACTTCTGAGATGATAATCATCACTTAATTAAGACAGAATTTTGCTCTATCATACCCTGTATGTACACAATCACTGCACAATATTCATAAGGCTTTCTGAAAAGAAACATCTCACTGGCACATGCAAGTAAAAGCTTGAGAGGATTAAATAAAACAGAACTGCTGGCTTATTTTAACTCAGTGGCATCATTACTGAGCTATGAAATTAAAGGAATTAAAGGAAATTAATGAATTAAAGGAAATTTAAATATACCATGATGCCTATGCATGTCTTTATTTGTCTAGCCAGTCCTATGAGTAATGATCAGGAGCCATTATTAGGAATCTTCTCTCCAGACGAAGCAATCACTATTATTGGGTTTATATACAGAATAATTCCTCCACAGGTGAATGAATTAGCCATGGAAAAGTGCATGCCAGAGTGTGTATGCGTGAACATCTAGGTTGCTGGGTGAGAAGAATCAAGAGAGAACGTGGAAAGGAAACGGTAGTTGGGAGTGGAGAACACTCAGAGTCACAATTCCAAGGTGTAGAAAAGTCAGATGCTTCCTATGGACCCTGTGGGGACATTATTTCCCGCAACCCCAAATGCCACTGGAAGTTGCTGGACAGAGATTAAGTTTCGAACAACCTGCAAGGTCACACTGGCTGTGAGGGATGTATGTGCTCCCAAAGCATTTTATTTTGATCTGCCAATTGATCAGAAACTTGCTGTGCTTAGAAAGCTTCTCTATCTTGTGTTCCTTTTGACACATTCTACTTAAGAAAAATAGCAGACATTCCTCTCATGGCTTTGGCTGAATTTAGGTCCTGTCACAAAGTATTTCACTTTTTTTCCAGGACATTATTTACCCTAATTTCAGATATACCTCTTCTGAGAGAGCCATAAATCATAGGTCCACATTTTCTGTCCTGAATACTTAAAACCGCACATCTTAAAATACATGCTGGTCTTTGATTTGCCAAATTAGAGGTCTCCTGAAGATTTTCTAGTGTTCTGTTCCTTCTCTCTTGCAGTCTACCTTTGCAATTGAAAAGCACAATTAAAGTACTATTGAAGATTAAATAAAAGTAATGTCAATAACATCTCCTTCTATAAATGAATGAAAAATTGTTTTTGCTGAGTGTTCAGGCATTATAATGAACTGCAGGGAAGAAATGCTTAGCTCTTTAAATGAGCTTCGGGAGCACTGGAGTATCAGCTATTAGGAACTGAATTTACTTTAAATTTATCTTAACCCATCCATGTAGTTTTGTATCGTGAAAGCTAAACCCCCTAGACCTTAAGGTAGAAAATGGACACTTATCTTTCTCATTATCTGCCAATGTCTCTCTTTTCACAGGCAGACAGGACTGTTGTGAGACTTGAGAGGGCCAGGGCATAGAGCAGGAAGAGTTCAAATCTCTCATCTTCCATTTAGCTGCGAGATGACAGGCACTGCTGTCCAACTCAGGGTGATGACTGCTCCACCCCCTCTCGGCAATTGCCAGACTTATAGGAAACTAACATTTTAAAGCTGGGCTATCAGAGGGACCTGCGGTTACTCCCTACTCTTCAAAGAACTATATCTTAAATGCTCAGAAATTTGAAATTCTTTTGGCTTTTTGTTGTAGAGACTGCACTCACCTGTTCTGGATAGGTGCTACCTAAGAGGAGCTCCTGTGCTTTTCTGCTTTTTTTACCTGTGTAGAAAAAGACACAATTTACCACTAGACACTTTAACATTCAGTCTTGATCTGCAGTGAGACTACAGATTTTTGGCCCACCTCAGTAGGAGTTCCACAGCCCACAGGCAAAACTGTGCTCAGTCTGGAATGTCAAGGAAATTAAGTTTAGTCAGAACTTTCTTGTGCTCTCAGTAAGTTCTTAGTGCTTCAAAACTAAATCTTTAAGAGCAGGCATAGACATAGGCATCTGATGCATTTTCAGTTGGGTTGATGGGGATTTAGGATAAAATTAGTTAAAGTGGCTTCTGCTTTATACATATTTTCACATGTTCATGTTCCCTTGTAGTGTTTGTTTACAAAGAATCCAATCTTAATTATTAAGTTACTTTCTTTGTATTCTGGAACTATCCTTGGCAGCAGCAATCTTCTTAAATCTATCAACGCCCGAAGCAGGGAAGATGGTTCATTTTTCCACCTTATGAGAGCTAGGAAGATAAATATTGTCAAAAAAGAAAGTGTTCTCAAAATGAAATATTTACTAAGGAAGAAAAAGGAAGAATTCAGTAACAAGTTAGCTCTAAACAATCAGTTCGTGATTGAACTCCAAGGACCTAAATTTAGCTTTGCCAGTGTTGACCTGGACTGGTGAAAGGCTACTTTTTGAGGGGTCACTGTTTAAAGAAATAAACATACTAGACCAAGCTTTGTTTATTATCAAGCTTTATATTGTAATTTTAACTTTGTCTTCTGTTTGAACAGTAGAACTAATGATATAGATACAATAAGATGCAAGTGCTCTTATAAGTCTTATTAAATAAAAGCCTTATAGATTGCTGCTTCTGCATGTGTTCATTTTGTATGATACCTTTTTGAAGCAGTTACTGGAATGGAGTTTTTCTGAGTAATCTAATTTTCAAGTTATTTTGTATGATACCTTTTTGAAGCAGTTACTGGAATGGAGTTTTTCTGAGTAATCTAATTTTCAAGTTATTTTGTATGATACCTTTTTGAAGCAGTTACTGGAATGGAGTTTTTCTGAGTAATCTAATTTTCAAGTTATTTTGCATGACTATTAAGTGCAGCTAGCAATACAAGCACAAAACCTTGCCCCTGATTCTAAAATAAACTATAATTAAACTGAACCTTACACATGTTTATGCAGGTGCTCAATCAGGTTGGTATACTCCTGAGAATTACCTTGATCTTGTGTTCACTATTTGAACATCAGTCAAGAGTATTTGCTTCTCCTCTGGATGAAAGCATCTGCTGCTTCTGTTGCTGATGCTGCTACAGGAATGATTTAAATTTACTGTTGCTGTAACAAAACACATTTTAGTATGTTAACTTAAATATTGTGCGTGAGCGCTCTATGAATGTCTTTATTCCTGTGTCTCTAAACTTAGAATTTGATTTATGCTAACAGTATTACTTTCATAAATAAATTTTGTGTTCCAGTTCTATGTAGGAATTTTTAATATCCAATTTAAACACTTGTTAGCCCTTAGACAACCAGAAGCTTTTCTCTGAAACTGTAGCCTGCAAGAAAAATAGGTGATAACTTGGTTCTGTAATAATTCTGAATGAGCCAAATAAAGATTTTTGTCTTGAATACACATAAGTATAATTTGTAGGCATCATTGCAAAACAGAAATTTTTGTCTAATAGAATCTGAAACTACTACTTTTAGTTTTTTACTTTACCACAGCAAAAAAATGGATAGAAAAAAATTTGCCATACCTATATATCTTTTTATTTAAATATGTGTTTCAGATTTCCATTTCAGTATACACAGTGACCCGAAATGTAAATCCTTTAAAAATGCCAGTAACATAACAACCTTGCATTGCATTGTAGTTAAAAACTGAGACAAAATTGATAGGCATGGCTGCTGTTGCAGTATATCTGCCCTGTTCAGCTGTACCTTCTGTTGTGAAGTCTTGTCGAAAAGCTAGTCCACAGTAAACATTTTTTAACTTGCATGTAGTGTTGACCTTTAATAAATCATTCTGTTTTCTTTAGGATTAGAAGGAGGTACGTTCCACCCTGCATAATACAGATCAAATCTCTAATATTTGCATAAATTTGCTCCTTCTTGGGTTTGATTAGGAGACAGTTCAGGTGGATATAAAAGATCAAGCCTTTAGAGAAATGGAAATAGAACATGATGTGTAAGTTACTCTTCTGTGAAGAAGATGACTTCCGAATTTTCCTCTGCTTACTAGCTCTTCTTACAATGTCTTTTAAAACTTCTAAAGGACTAATGAATTCCTTTAATAAGGTAATAAGGAAAACTTCAGCTCTTTCTCTCCTTTTTCTGAGGACAAAATATTATTATTTACTGAAACTTTTAAAAGCATGTTTTATCATGAGGTAACAAGACAAAACCCTCTCTTACACGAAGCAAGAAACCACAAGGAGTGGCTCCGCAAGGCTGCTCCTTTAAGCAATGGTTAATAACTTGATTAGTGGTAGCTGAAATAAATGTTCTTCAGCTGAGGTGCAAGCAAAGATGCAATCTTTTATCCTGAATCTGGAGAACTTTTTATACCAGCTGCAGACTATATTAAGATACACTACTTCTGGTTCCCATTTTTTAGTGAATGCACTTTGTCCAGTAAGTACTCAGGTATTCAGAAAAAATATGTCAATGAAAGCACTTGGCATACACACAGATATCACTCTTGGAGAAAATGCTTTGCATCCAGGAAAACAGCTGAATTAGCATATCTGCATGGCAGAGAGAAGTGACAGATTGCTTTCTATAAAGCAGTTGCACAACTCACTCTGGCAACTCTTTGGTATGCTACAGAGGCATTGATCCAGGAGCCACGTCACAATCAATCAGGCTCTCAGAGGACCGTGAAAGAATTGCAAATGCTTAAGTTAAGTAAGCACACAGTAAAAAGTTTTATTGAAATAAAAAGTGACTGCTTTCAGCTGCAGACACTTACTTTTACCTTAGCTTGCTTGAAAAAAGTAATTATGTGAGCTTAATAACTCTTTCAAAATACTGAGATCATAAACCAACTGGCTAAAGGTGCTGCTTTCTAGTAGTAATGTCAAAACACATTAGGGTAACAAAATGTGCCAAAACAAATCTCATAAAGCATTTCTTCTTTCTAAACTTTCCTCAGAATAATAAAACTCTTCTACACTGAAAATCAAGGTGAGAGACCATTGGCTACTGATGCAGATCAGCAATAAATACGTGTATGTGTCTACTCCCCTATCTCTGTGTTACTATTTGTTCTGTGGCCAGCACCTTTGTTAGTGCTGCGACTTCCTTTACACAAAGAACCCCATGTTGAGGTTGCTGTCACTCACTAGAAATTGCTGATATTAACTCTGCCTCTGCCTGGTGCCATCGGTGCAGACTTACTGTTCCTTTCTCCTCTCCACCTCACATCCTCTCCTGTCTTGTTTTATTACACCAAGAGCAGGCTTGGGCATATGTCTCATAACTCATAACTCCTGGCTGCACATGGTATTTGGATATGGACAAGTGCACAAGTCAGTCTTTTATAAATGCACATCAGTTTCTCTATTTTCCCCCCATATTAGGTCTGATTTTTGTTGAGTGTGGGTGAGTAGAAGATCATAGGAAGATATTTTGCTATTTGCCCTTCAACACCCGTCTCTTCACATATGCCTTCTCTATTACAACTTGTGATTAGTTTTTTTAGTGAAAATTGGATATTTTTGTTTAATACCTTTAAACAAAGTCTTTCCTTTCAGATGCAAATGTATAAGAAAGCAAAGCTCTTCTCTAGGTAGAGTATATTCCATATTGTAAAGAACTGAAATTCCAACTGCTGTTTCTAGAAGACAGTTCCATATCTAATCTATAGGATACCCCTTCCCAGAAGATTATCCTTTCCTGGACATTTTTAAAACTAGACACTGCCTGACAATGCCTTGTTGTAAGCTACTTTAAAAAGCCCTCTAGAAAAAAACAGTCTAAGATTTGATTCACGTAGGCTTGTATCATCACCTAAGGCTTCTCCATGCTTCCTCTCAAGGACAAGTGTGCAGGTAAAGGCATTCCTCAGTAGTATAAAATGATTTCAAACACTTACCAGAAATAATGGGAACTAAAATTTGAAGCCTCAAACACTGCAGTGTGCAGCAGTAAACCTTCATCAAATGCATATTAATAGAACAGTTTCTGTGAAGTATGATAGCATATATCCCATAAACAGGTGTAAAATGAATAAAAGCAAAATGATATTAATATTTGTTTGAGTGTTTAAAAGCATTCGTTGTTCAAAACCATCATGGCAGAATTACACCTGCCTTTGAATACATGACTGAATATAATCTAATGTGTGAGAATTGTTTGTTAAAATACTTGTCTAACTTGTTAAGTGTTGCATATAGAGATATGTACACAACAATTCCATTGATAAGAACTGCACTCCTAAATGCAATTTTCCTTTGAGGTCTTAACCTAGCTCTGGTTTAAATAACCACAACATTTTACTCTCTGAAAACTAACATAGGAGACATGCAGAACACATTTTAAGAAGTTGGAAATTTCAGACCCTGAGGGCTAGAAGGATACTGAGATAAGGAATGAAAGTTTCCTTCATGCCTGTGAGGTGTTTTATTTAAATTTGTTTTTAGGTATGCATCTCCCAGGAGCTTTAGCCATATCCCCAGCATTTACTGGTCAGAGTAGCTGTGCAAGCGTGTTTATCCCAGTGAAAGAGGTGCCTCCGTAATAAACTGAAACTGCTGTTGCTTAAAACAGTGGTAACCAAGAAGCTCTCCTGTGTAATGCAGCATTTGCAATAAATTTCAGCCAGTTCTATAAGGTGACAGAGCTGTTTAGCACCCAGAATAATGTTGCATTAACTGCACAGCCCAGGAAGAAAGAAACTATGTAGTAGCTCACTGCTTGGACAGCTTCTAGAGTAGCTTTGGGAGACACAGAAGAGCTAGTCAGAAACTAGATAGAATCACTCAGACAGCTGGTCAAGAGAAATTAACCCAGTAGTAGGAAAATGGCATTTAATGAGCCAGTATCACCTACCTGCCTATCACGTCATTTGACCTTCTCTAAGACTTTGAGGTATAGCATGATGCATTAAGTTTCTTGAATGGAAATGGACCAGAAGACAAACCAGAAAAAACTCATACTTTATTTGCTGAAAATATGGTTGGAAGGGGGGCAGCTGAATCACTGTGACCTTTAGTGAGATCAGTTTTTTCCCCTAGGTAACTGTAACTATATTATATGGAAGAGAATATCAAAAATCCCTGGTAAAAGATAAAAGGACCACCTGGCACTCTCAGGATATTGGAGAAGTATTATTGATTAAAAAAAACAAAACAAAGCAAAATCTCCAAAAATGTCACAAAAGAATTTAAACGTGCATACTGAGAGCAAAACGGTAATGAGGGTCAATCTTTAGGGTGGTGCAGGGCTATGACATACCATGTCACAACATCTATATCTCATTCAGCTAGAAAATCTTGCTATGTTTTTCCTTACAAGAGCAGCTTTTCATGTTTGAAATGCAGATTTGGTGCTCTGAACCACAGGAACATTATTTCACCCTCTGTGTGAACTCCAAGACAAACTAAGAAATGTGCAGTGAACTCAGGGTTAAAAGAAGTTTAAAATGATGATCAAACTGCAGCACTTTTATGTTGTATGTCTTGTTTGTTAATGCTGCTAATGTTTTCTGTGATCCTGCTCACACCTAACAGAAAGATTAAGGGTAAAGCTTTGCCTGCAGATGTTCAAAACTTGGCCCTTGCCTTTCCCTGAGAAAGCAGAAATGCTCAGCTTCAAATCCTTTTGTATGATTTTTCCCTGTGTCAGCTGACAGACCCATTTCCTTAGGCAACCTTCCTCCATTGGTCTTATCCCCATATCTAAGATCTCATATTTTTTGTTTTAAAAATACAGTTTTGCCTGCAAATGGCTGTGACTAACAGCTTTATTACAGGACTGAACAAACCAAAAAAAAAAAAAAAAAAAAGAAAACCCTGCAGATCAAACATGTTTGTACTAAGTTTTATCAGCCTCGCCCTCAGGGCCACTTCACATATTCACTCTGTGTCTGCAACAGAGGGAACTGCTCTTGGCAGTGACCTTTTTGAATCTCTGGCATATCTGAAATGTGCAGCAGAGCATAGCATTTCTCACCAGTAATCTTTTTTTCCTAATCACAAATGGTTCCTTTCACTGCTTTAATGCTCGTGAGCTCTCTCACACACACTTAACTCTCTCTCACACACACACCCACACACAAACACATGCAGAGTCATTAACAAATATAAACAAGCTTCTACAAACTTGGAAGCTATTTTCTGACTTGGAATTCACAAGTAAGTACTGGAAATCCTTTTCATCTAGCGAGTTCTCAGCACTTTTGGGACCTCTGTGTCTCTGCTAAGTTAAGATTTTCAGGAGGAGTCTTAAGTCTTTCTTCAAGAGGATGTCCTCTGATCTCCGTGTTTCGGAGAGATGCACACCTCTATGGTGACAGTGGCACTGAGCATTTTACTTGTGCTCTATGGCGGTGCAATGGCAAATATTGAACAAATGTGCACACTCAAGAAACAAACAGAATCTAACAGTCTGGGTAACCGCAAATTTGTTTGTAACAGAAAGATTTTAGTACAATATATTATGACTGAAATATCCCTGGAGTATGGACTTTTGCTTTGAAAACGTCTAGTGTGCTACTGGATTACTATTACAGTCTAAACAAGACACCATAGAAATGCTGAGATGAATCTCAAAACCTTACAACCAGAATCTTCTCCCGTTTCATCTGAGGAAGACGGTCAGAGGAGTTAATTGTGCTACGTTGTTATCTACAGTTCTGCATGAACTAATTTATTCTCTTCAGGTTTGCAGGGTAAGACTGAAGGCCAATGAAACTGATGAGTGTAACACTGATATTTATATGACATTTAATTTATGTAGTACTTTACTTGAGGTATTCCATGACTTATTATATGGAGTCTCTCACTCTTTTACTTTATACATGCAAAATAACACTAAATATTCAGTTTAGAACAAGAGTAGCAAAATATTTCAGGTCTTTTAATATAGTGCTGATGTTTGGATGCATCTCTGTGATCTAGCTGGAAAACCAAGTGGAAGACTTGATCTTTGACCTCACCCTGCATTCCTGGAGGCAGGCTGGGGCTCCCTTCCTGAGGATATCTAACTGTACCAGTGCTCACCCTGCAGTGCACTGTGCAATGTTCATTCCCCCACAGCCTCATGCCCTGCCAGGTCCTCTGGTGCCCCTCCATGCAGACATCCCTTCCAAACATGGTAAATCTTTATTTCCCTCACATCTGTTTGTGTACAGTACCCTAACCACAGTAGACTGAACTTCCGTATCTTGCTGTTGATAAGGGAAGGATGAGAAAAAGATGTTAGCTTGTCACTTATTCTTTAAGAAAAATGGAGCTACTCTGACTATATTTACCCCAAATAAGTTAGCATTTCTTCGAATCTGACAAGTGGGGATTAAGAATTGTATCCTTTTCATGCATCTGGCCAGAGTTTTAATTTTCCACTATTGAATTAGCAAGTATTTAGCAGACACAGTCTGGAATTTCAAACTCCCCTCTGACAGCATTTTGGTCTGTGTTTGGCAGTATTTGTTTATGGATGCTTTAGCTACACAGGGGACTTTTTATTTCTCATCTTACAGGTTGCAGTGGCATAAACAGGAATGACAACTGGTATGAAATCCAGCTGTTATGTTTACAGAATCTAGAAATCAGTCAGATACACCAAAGAGGACAGAGATAACAAAACCACGCAGATGATACCGCTGCTTTAGCTGAGCCCAGCTGATCCCTCACACCACCAACCTGCTGGCGGGCAGCTCAGTCCCAGCTTTGTGGGAGCCAGCTGACTCTCCAGGTTAGGAAAACCAGGACAGCTCATATTCAAGTTTTGTCTCAGCTGACAGTATGGTTGTAGCTGACTCTGGGCACTCAGCTCTGTGACCTTGAGTCTGAAAACAAGCAATTACTGCAGAAGGTACAGATGTAGGCCAGATACGCAGTAGGAGGCAAGAGATCCCTTTGCCAATGAATGTTTTCTCCTTTCTCATGTGAATGTGTGCACCAGTTGGTTTGTGCCCATCTCTAATACATCATTGATAAACAGCTGTTATTTCTTCCTGCATGAGAACCACAGTAGATGCCAGGACTGACAGTGCCAGGACTGTCAGTGCTTGCCAGTGCAGATTTGCCAACCAATCAGAGTCAAATTTTATATCTGTTTTTTATCAGTGCCCATGAAACTGTCAGATCTGTGGGGGAGGAAGGCAGATCACATACACACCTCCAGCAGCACTAAGTGTGATTGCATCTACAACCTAATAATATAGAAAACTAATAAGAAAAAGGAGCAGACTGTTGCAACGAATGATTGACATTTTGATGAATTTGGATTCAAATTCATAAATACACTAGTCAAGAGTTCTACAGCATCTAATAGAATATTAAAGCTGAAATTTAGGAACAAATACAAACTACTTTAAATAAAACATACAAACCCCTACTCACATACTCTGATTTTTTATCATGCTAGGCAAATACAATTTATTTAACTTATCTCTAGAAATTATGTATTGATCTTACAAAAAACCCCTACAGATTACTTGGAGGCTGATTTTAATGGTACTGTGTGCTCATCAGAGCTCAGACAATCACAGTAACCAGTTTCTATTAAGGAACATAGAAAAGCTACAGGCAAATGTTTTTTAATTATTCTTTTTGAATGGAGATCTTGTGTTTGAAAAAAGACAGAAAAGAAATATTTTAAAAGATGGAAATAATACAACGTAGATTGAAGAGATGGATAAAAATGGATAAACCAGAGCATGTTGTACTTTCAGAGAAGAAGAAACACTGTAAATAACATTAACGATTTCTAAAAAGGACTGGAAATTAGGCCTTCATTCAACACAGTGTTCTGGGGCTTTGGTACCAGCAGAGGACTGGAAGAACCGTGGCTTGAGAGAGCAGTCTTAGCCTCTTATCTAATAAATCTTGGAAACTTGGTGTGACTGGGTTAGAGAAAAAACACCAAGAGCAGAAAGTGAAATCCCAGTTCCTCAGATCCTTGTAACATAAGGGGCCTGAGATACAACAGTACATGGTCTCACTTTGGCCGGGTGCTGAGTACGGCACTCACTCTGCCTGACTGTGGTGAGCCATGACATGGACTGGCAGTGGACAGGAGAGCGATAGCAGGGACTGCTGGAAAGATACACCTCCATATCTCCAGGGGCTCCTCTCACTGCTGTCTGGCACTGACAGCTGGATGTGGAAGGCCTTGGCTGATGGTGCACGGGTGTGTGCACATGTGTGTGTGTGTTTTCCCTGACACAGCCCATCACTTGCTTGGATCAGTTTAAAAGTTGGGCTTTGTGCTGTCAATTGTTCCATGATCCTTTCCTACCATCCCTGGTACTAATCAGACTAATCTCCTGACATTTGGTACTCTGCTCACTACCTCTAGAAATAATAAGACATTTTATCAGTATCCCCACAGATTCTGGAATCTCCAGGTCAGGATCTAATCTCTGATATCTAAGTAGGCAGACACTGCAGTCTAGACATTCCTGCAAAATAATTACAGGAAAAAAAATAGGTAGATCTGGTGTCTGTATGTTTTGGATGAACAGTTTAAAATTGAATCCTATGTGCAAAGACATAAAAAATACAGAAAAATATCAGCCACTGCTTTAAATAATCAGTATTTTGACTAAGAGTTGATAGCATTTCTGCAGAGGCAAAGATGCACTAAAAGGTAACACTGTTTTGGCACAACACAGCACTATTTGCAAGTTCCATTGTGCCATTAAGAATTATAATTTGCTATTAGTCTGTTCTGTTAAATAGCTACAAACACATAAAATTGTGTAAAACATTAAACAACTGTAAATTCCACTTATCATTTCCACAGAAAATGCCTAGATGGCTTCCCTTTCTTCTGTTGTGTCAACTGCGTGTCTCAGCTTGGAGTCATTTGCAAACTTGCTGAGGAATTTTCACATTTAAAAATATTTGAAAATTTACTGATGACTCAGTGGCAAACATAGAGGAAATCAGTGCGGGAGCAAACTCCTTTCAAACAGAAGTATATAATTCTACAGTACTATCCTCAGTGTTGTTTTACATTAATATTAGCAAGGTGGAGTCCCCCCCACTGCCATCCCCCGCCTCCCCCTGGCCCACCTGCATGGCTGCTTTAGCTACTCACTTTATCAGGGAAATCAGAGGAATCTGTGCATGACCCCTCTGCCTTGGAGCTGCTGTGACTTTGATGCTGAGTCTGGCCAGATCTAGGAAGCAGAAGATGTGATTTCATTGTTCCTTGGCAATCCTGCTGTCTCCTGGATGATAGACTCTTTCATATCTGGTTTTGCCTCAGGGTTTCTGGTCCTAGGAGGTGAAGACCCTCCACTCCTGGGATATGTTTCCATCTTATCCCTGGTCACTCACACTCCCCATTTCAGGGCAACAGTAAACAGAAAGATTGGTGCTGATTCTCTGTGAGTATAAGCTTTTGCTTGTTTTTCCTTACTAATTTCGGTATAGTTTGAACACATGGAAATTAGAATAGGTCCACAGGCAGATATTTACTGTCATAAATGACAGTTCCATATTTGGGTTCATTTGCCATCTGTAGCAGAAATATTACAGAGGAAACATGGTAGTTAAAAAAAAAAAGGTACAAAAATATAAATTTTATGTATTTTATACTAGATTACCTTTCTTTCCACCACTTCCTATCTCACTCTACACACACAGAGAATCTGGAAAAGTGGAAAAATCTGTTTCAACATGTCGATGGAGCTAATATGTTGGTGTGCTTTTTCTCTAAAACAAATCCTATTATTCTGTAAGAATGTAGACATTTTCACATTTATGAAATTAAGTATTCTTCTCTTGGATTGGCTCCATCAGAAGAGAGATGGAATGCAGAGAAATAAGGAAACTGAAAAACAGTTTTAATAATTTAAAGGGAAAAAATAAAAGTAAACGTGAAAGACATCAAGGATGTTGTCACATAATATAAAATTATTAATTATGCAAAAGGTTAATTAGGTATTTTGGTGTTACATCTGAATAGTAGCAACAAGAATAAAAATAAGTAAGAGAAAGAAAGAAACGCAGCCATATGGGAATATTAAGCAATATACTTAAGTGGCCTTCTGTAGGACTGTTCCAACTGTAAGACTTCATGATGATCCCCATGAAGGAATTTTATTTGTGCTTGTTTTGTACAAGTGTGCAAAAAGAGACAGAGAGAAACAGAACTTGTGCTGACTCCTCATTCTTTAAAAACAAAATTTATCACAATGTAGTTTAATTTCCTGTGTATCTGAGCCTTGATGGAGGAAGCTATCCCTGTTCGGAACACTACTTAAATATATGCCTATCCTCCCACTGATTTCCGTACACCCTGACTAACAGCTAATATTTACCTTGAGATAAAGATCTTTATCTTATGAGACAGATGGAAGTATAGGATTAAATTTTTCCTGAATCAGAGCTAGAACTACAGAAAAATAAATTAGGTTAGTACTCCAGATTTCATGTGGTTGAATTCCCTGCTCAAAACAGGTCTCATTAAATCAAGGCGGTCCCACACTTACAGTATAAAGCAAGCAAGCAAACAAACCTCCTAATATTTGGTTAGAATTTCCCATACTCTAACTTGTGTCAGTTGTCCTATTCCCATGCACTTCTAAGAAGACTCTGCCTTTGTCTTCTACTCTTATCAAAAAAAATCTTTTATTAAGAGATGGGATTCAAATTAGTCCTTATATTAGTCCAATACTCCCAAGTGAGAAAACAGGCAATCTAAAACTTGAAGGAATTAAAACCTTTGTTTTGCTTTGAGCAGCAAGGTCCTTGTGGTAGAAGGAAATATGTAAGATGGTTTTTACTTAAAGTCCTTGTCTCTAGCAGGTGACACCGGGGTTTAAATTATGTTCTCACCTAACGAGCTGAAACATGCTGGAGCTTGAAAGAGCTATTCTGATAAAAAATTCTTCCTCTTGTTTTACCATTAATATAATTACTTCTTTCCATTAACCATTCTCTAACTAATGAAAGTCTTAATGATTTCACAAAAACTAATATAGCGTGAATTGCAAAGCAGCCCACAAAATAATGGGAAATCTAATGCTTAACTGTAGGAGAATTTTTGCTTTTGTGGGGAATATGGAAAAAATTCTGCATGCACTAGGCACACCTTCAGGATCAGAAATGCTATTTCTTTGCAGGTCAGATTTACCAGCTTGTAACAGGAATGTCTGGAAGGAGGAAAGGATTGCAGCATAATAAAAATTAAGATCATGTTTATTACAGGAATATGCTGGAGGCAGTTTTGCCTGATTTAGATAATATTGCAAGTCTTGTGGTTCCTGGCTATTAAACTGATTCTTATATTTGGCCTGTCAAGCTGTACTTCCTTCTGCCACTTTCTCAGAAGGCGCCACACTTCTCATGTTCATGATTCTCCTTCTCCATCCTGGGCTTTTGTTTTGTATCTGGAAGTCAGTGTTGCTGTAGAAAGCTGTCCAGCATGCAGTACATAGAGTTGATGGCTGAAATGTTGTTTGTACCCTCTAGATATGATTTTTTCAGAGCAGTACTATCATTTGAAAGAAAAGGGTAATTGCTAATTACAGATTATTTAGTGCATACTTGTACATGACAATAACTGTCAACACAAACTGTAAAGGTCTATGACTGGCTCAAATACCAATAAAATAGTGTTTTACTATAAATATTACCCACAGCTTCTGCATCCAATAAAGGCAATGCAAGCACAGTCACTTATCCCTACAGATGAGTGTGATCCCTGCTCTAAAATGATCTACTGAAAATGCAAACACTTTCTGTAGGAGAATAATCTGATATGTTCCTTTTCATTTTGGATCTTTATTCTATTTGGGCAAAGTTTATAAGATAGCAGTCTGTTAGCTTTATTCCTCCTTCATAAAAGATCCATTGTAAGATTCAAAGAATTCTCAATCTTCCTGCACACTGTAAGCATTTTTTTGTCTTTTCCTTCTACACTTGTATATACCAGCTCCTTTTCAAAATGTATTTCATTATGCTTAGCTTTCAAAGCTGAAATGACTATCAACTGATTTTAGTTTTCCCCTCTACTTAACTATAAAAATGCTAATGATTTTTCCCTTTATTGCAGCCTGAGATGCTTCCTAGACTATTTGACTATTTATTTTTTCCACCATAGTATATCATAAAATATCAAATGAAGTCATTCTTTATGATCTTTATTACGTCAGAAGCTTCCAGCAGGTCTGATATTAAATCTCTGCCTTCTTTTTTTTTTTGGTTTTTTTTTTTTTTTTTTGTTTGTTTTTCAGTAGTAGGTCAACACTTCAGAGTCACTTTAATCAGTACATGATCTAACTGTGTAATTAACCCACAAGCTATATATCCTCCACAGATCAATGCTATGGAACATATTCCTAGATAGATGGTCCTGGAAGATAATGATTGGACCTCATAGAATGCATTATGTAAAGCAAGAGTACAGCATCTGAAAAAGCCAGTGTTTTGTGCTGTTGTCTATTCTATTGGGCCTCTGAAAAGAGTCCCTGGAGAATCATTTGAACTGTTCATTCAAGATGACAGTCTGTATTGGAGGTGGAGGCTGGGATGCTCCTGTAAAGAAAACTACAGAGCAGCATATTGATCAGCTGAAGGTGCATCTGTTACCTGGTACTGCAGCATCCATAGTGGGCCTGCTAATTAAAACGTCTCACCCATCCTTGCTTTTCTGTCTGAAATGAAGTCAAGATGGAAATTAGCTTAACAAGTCCACTTAGTTTTAAATGATAAAAGTATAATGGCTTCTTTTACATATCCCTCAGTGGGGTACTAATGTTATTGTGGACTTGATTACTTCCCAGAATGGGCAGAGGCAGTGAGAGGCTAGAATATAGTGAAGATGTAAAAAACCTTATCTGTATTGCTTCCATGGGTTCTTCCCTGAGAGACACTGAGGGTCAGTGTGGACTCTGCAGGAGGGAGCAGTTTGGAGAAGACTAGAACTGAAATGGTGCCATGTGTCACTAGCAGTAATTTCAAAACTGGAAGAAGAAATAAAACAGTGAGATTTTGAAGTCTACTGCATGGTTCAGCTAGATTAAAAGTATAGCAGTGGAATACCTCAAACATGAGAAAGAAGAAATTCTGTAGACACAACGTAGACATCCACAATGTAGACTAGGGGATCCCCTGAACCGTCATAAAAAAAATACTTCAAACCTGAAGTTCATGTCATGCTATTGCAGATGACATAGGGAGATGAACTTGGCCTTAGGTTTGGCAATTTTCCCCAATGAACTATAATTGTTCAGATGACTATCTCAGATAAGGATGACTACACTGCAGATAACTAAATCAGAAAAGACAAATTCCTGTTAGACTGAATGGAAAATAGGGTATGATGGAGTTCAGCAGGATTTTCATGGCCACCACAATATTCATAGTTTCTATTGAGGGTAATAGAAAATTTGCGTATGAGAAAACAAGATTTGGATTTCTTTTAGGCAACTACTCTGTGTAGATGACATACTAAAATGATACTGAAGAACTTGTTAAATAGTGCTTCATTACAGTCTGGCAAGTAAATCCTAAGTCACAGAAAACGAAACACCTTATGAGGATTTACAGTATGAGTTGGCACTAGAACAGGCTGCAAGAAAGGAAAAAGCAAATTGAATTTTCATATGTACGGAATTTCTCATATTTCTCAGAAGTACAGAGGATGAACCAGGAGAAAAATATTTCGATATGAGAGTAGTTTATTCTGACACTAGTGAAATAAAAGAGAAATTGGAAAACAAGCTGGCATTGTAGGCTTTATGTTTTTAATGAAACAAAAACTTAGAAAATCAAAGTATGTCTGTAACAATGTCAACTGATAAAGGGAAGTTAACTAGCGAAGCAGAATACTCTAACAGCGAAACATAAACTTGCTCATGAATTTGTGAATAAAGGTGAAATAGGAAATTGAGCAAAAGCTTGTATTAGAGAAATAAAAGGCAGTAGAACACAAAAGGTAAAAAATATAAAAGTAAGAAACTTGCTTCTTTGAAATATGCCTCAGTTCAGTGGTTGTCCTGGATGCTCAGCAGATACCTAGCATTTTATTCATGCATGAGACAGGGTGGAGTTCTGTCCACCAAGAATTATCTTAGTATTCTCTTCATATCATGTGCTTTGGTGATTCCAACTAAGAAAACAACTATGTATAAGTTGATTAGCATAATATATCAGCCTGAGGTTCTAATACAGAAGGGGGAATACATGGGAGAAGAAAGCAATTAAGCTAATTATATTTCGTATTAGTGTAGACAGGAAATATCTGGAGAGGGGACATTAATAGTAAAGATCTAGAGTCACACTTTGTTGTTGGATAAGATTAGTGGCAGTGAAGTCAGTAGCCTGGTTTTATTCTGATGAGATTGAGATGGTTTTACAGGATTCAGAGTTGAGTTTGACATTGCACCATGCATTGGGTTTCCCTGGCCAGGTTTTGGTAGTGGGGGGATGCCAGAAGCTTCCCCCTTGTCCGACAGAGCCAACGCCAGCTGGCTTCAAGACGGACTTGCCACTGGCCAAGGACAAGCCCATCAGAGACAGTTGTAGTGCCTCAGGGATAACAGATTTAAGGAGGGGAAAAAACCTGCAAACCCACAGCAGGGAAGAGGAGTGAGAACATGTGAGAGAAACAGCCCTACAGACACCAAGGTTAGTGAAGGAGAAGTGGGAGAACATCATCCAGACTCCAGAGCTGAGCTTCCCCTGCAGCCCGTGGTGAAGAGCATTATGAGGCAGCTCTCCCCTAGCAGCCCATGAAAGTCCATGGGGTAGCAGAGATCCACTGGCAGTCCACGGAGGACCCCACGCTGGAGCAGGTGAGTGCCTGAAGGAAGTTGTTACCCCATGGAAAGCCGACACTAGAACAGAGTTCTGGCAGTACCTGTGGACCCATGGAAAGAGCCTATGCTGGGACAGGTTTGATGGCAGGACTTGTGACCCCACAGGGGACCCACATTGTAGCAGTTTGTTCCTGAAGGACAGCACCTCATGGAAAAGACCCACCTTGGACTAGTTAGTGAGGCACTGCAACCAATGGGAAGGACTCACACTAGAGAAATTAATCGAGAATTGTCTCCTGTGGGAGGTATCCCATGCTGGAGCAAGGGAAGAGTGTGAGGAGTCCTCCCCCAAGGAAAGAAGAAGCAGCAGCAGAAATTTCCTGTTTGAGTAACTGACCTCAGTCTCCATTCCCCATCCTCCTGTGGCCCCAGAAGAGAGGAGGTAGAGAAAAAGAGCCGTGAAGTTAAGCCTGGGAAGAATGTAGGGGTGGAGAGAATGTGTTTTAAGATTTGGTTTTACTTCTCATTACCCTACTCTAATTTGATTTGCAATAAATCAAACTAATTTCTATGTGTCGGGTCTGCTTTATCCATGATGGCAATTGGTGAGTTATCTCTCCCTGCCCTTATCTTGACCCATGAGCCTTTCATTGTATTTTCTCTTCCCTGTCCAGCTGAGAAGGTGGGTGATAGAGCAGCTTTGCTGGGCACCTAGTGTTCAGCCAGGGTCAATCCACCACAGCTGGATTTAGATACACAGCATAAAATCAGGATGGCTTTACAGAAAGTACTACAGTTCATGCATTGAAAACTGCACAAGTCTTAGGCTGTGCTCAGTAGCTGTAAGAATTCCATCATTTCCTTTGAAAGGAAAAAAAATAACACTGTTGTTGGTAACTGTGGCAGAACTGTAGATATTTTCAGACATTTCTGAAAATGGTCACAACAAAAAGTTCCCTCCAGACTGATCATCATTTCAGTTTAAACCTGTTCTGCTGCTATCTGGACATTAGGTATAAGAATACCGATTCAATCTGAGAACAAATAAAATCCTTATTTCAAAATTTTCTTAACATGTATTTGATTCAGGTTTATTGTAGCTACATTTTCTTACACGGGTATAAGTATTCATGTGATTCCAGGATAAAACTGAATATTCAACTGAAATTATATTAGTTTAAAAATTCTACTTGTTGAACCTCTTGCATCATTTATAAGTGTTATAATCAAGGGAGAGCCCTTTTTAGACAGTCTGACCTAACTAGTGTGAATAGCTGTAAATTCTTCTAAAAAGAGTAATGTGTCAAACTCACCAATGGATCACTTTTGTTTGCGCAAGAGGAAATGAAGGTGGATGTTTCTATTAGCAAAAACCTATTAGATTGCCCAGGCTCCAAAATGCTACTCTTAGTCAAAGGCTGTAAATAAATTCATCAAAAATAATGAAAAAGAAAGCCTAGCCAGGTCAAATAAGCAGTCTGGCTGTCTTTCACTTAAGTTTTCCCAAGGACATAATAGAAATAAATCCCATTTTTGAAGTCTCAATGAGAAGCAGCAGCAGAATATCAAGTGTTCATGACAGGAGGAAAATACCTCCTATGAGATGAGTAATGTTGCTGGAAGAAGAGCATGTATTTGCTGAATTAACTTCAATAAAGGAACATTTACATAAAATCATATTAATTTCAGGAGGATGTATAAAATTTCTGCTTCTGCTGGATCCATCTGACAAAAAAAAATAGTGTGTGTAATGAAAATGTGTGTTGAAGTTGTTACTCAATTTTGGAATCAGAGTAGTATTGACCAAGTTTAACTCAAATATTTCAGTTTATACAAAGGACTTTGATGGAATAACAGTCCTGCTATGAAGTATTAAGGGCATGTTATTCCATATTTTTAATTGAAATGACACAAAACTTACAGCTTGTCAGCGTAAGAAAAACTAAACCTTACTTTTCTAATGCCTAGAGAGAGCTATATTTCACTATCTTTCCTACTCTCTGAGTTGTCAGTGGTAGGCATTTCTGAAGTGTAAAACAAGCACAAGAACGCTTTGTTCCTCAATACTCTGTTTCACTGTCTGAATAATTCCCAGATCACTCCACTGCAGTCTAAGGGGACACTTTGGATTGGTTTTGGAGCTGGAGAACAGCCATATGGCTATGTTTGAAACCAAAAAAGTTTTATTTCCATTGCTGTGATTCTGCCTGAGTATCTCTAATGTTGTGCTGTAATGTTTTCTAGAGATGTTTTTCAGGTTTTTTTTGAGGCAACTTCTGCAGTTGCTCTGAACATTGGCTTCATTTATTAGAAAGTTCTTGCTAAAACACAACTGTTTGTAGGTAAAGATATTTGCAGAAGCAAACAAAAACTGCAAGAAGGCAACAAAAAAATTTCATGTAATTCCTATGTAAGTTTGATAGTATAGAAGGAATCAGCAATGCATGGGTGTGCAAAAGTCACCCCAACCCTGTCCGAGTGGACTCTTTCTGCTCTCATCCATTTTCTCGCATTTACAAAGCTTTAGTTAAACCCTCAGCCTCAATCAAGGAACTGATCAGTGATAAGCAGTTGTCTGAAAGTACTCTACATAAGGATTTTTCCTGATTCCAACCAGAATTATTCAATAATCTATTAATTGCCACTTGTAAAAGTTCACAACAATATCTGTGTTACAGAAGGGCTCTGGATAAACTTTATATGATTGGTCATGGCTCCTAAACTGGTAGCTGACAGAAGTGCTGCATCCAAACTGTCGGACAGGATAGCTTTGTGTTGTTCCCTGCACTTCTGATTTCATGCCCTTGTTCATGATAGGAGACCTGTCAGAGGACATTTGCTGCTGGGTACTTGTGTTTTTATCCAAAAGAAAACAGGGCAATGGAAAAAGCAGGAGAAAGGTGAATAGATGGACCTCAGAGGGGGGATAATGCCCTCTTGGGTCTCATCCCAAAATTTAATCAGGATTCATCTGGTGCCTATTTCTAAGACTGGACACTGGGCAGTATTTTTGAGTTAAATGGTTACCTACTACATCGAAGTTTTCTCTGTCCTTTCTAAGTTACCAGAGAATTCCTCTTCTTTACGAAGGCACTACTATAACAATATGTGCTTGAGATGCAATGGAGGTACTCAACACCAACATCTGTCCTTGGCTCTCCAGAGCAGAAACAGTTCATAGATCAAAGGAAAATATTGAAGGCAATTGCTAGTCATGTTCTAATCAGAGCCTCATCTCTACAGAGACTTTTTGCTGAATACTCAGGAAGCAAAAATTCTTAGCAGTGAGACTTTCTTTCTAGTCTTCTGTTCTGAACTCGGAATCCTTCTTTCCATGTCAATGATATTCCAGAATTTCAAGAGCTGTTCAGGAATACACTCCCTTTAATGATTACATATAATCAGTCTACTATAAAGACAAAATAAATCCAGTCCCATAGACCTGGAGAAATTCGTTCCACGTTTCAGCAAAGTACTTACATATTTTTCACTGTTTCTGCAACCAAATGTTCCAAACTAATGCACAGAAGGACATTCTCATAAGTTTAGCAGTATTACTAGTGTTAGCCAAATTAAAAGACTAAAATTTCTGCATGAAATGAAAGTAAAGGGTGTTATGATACACAATTTCCCTGTATGTCAATAAAAATGGAGGCTACATGGATGGGAAAGAAAAAGGAACTGGCATAAATTACAAATCTAAATTCCATCTAAGTACCAAATGCCTTGCCCATTAAGAGAAACATCTTGTAACATTTATAATAATTTGGCTTGGCTTTAAAATTTAGATAGTAACAAGAAATAATTCTGTATGACATTGATGACTATTCAGATAAATTTCAATGAACTTAAATATCTATATTTAAAAGAAAGGTATCGCAATTGAAAATAGCAATACTGCATGTTCTAGGGGATTATCTCGCATTTACAAGGTCATCTGCTTAGTGCACCATTCTGTCTATAAATATGTGTGTATATAATAATACCATTAATACAACTTTAGCAGTACAGGGTTCCATGAAAATACTGAGGAATGATAATAATGATGTCAAGGGGCTACACAGGGGGCATATGTGTTCATATTTCTTTTTCTGATTGTGATGAATTTGATATATCCACCGCCATAAACATCACCGTCTACCATGAAATACAAAGAATTAAAAAAAAAAATTGAGAGACATAATTGTTGCATTTCCCTTTGCAGATTATTATGGTTTTATACCTCATGATGTTCCCTTGATGCAAAATACCAGTACAAACTTTTGAATCAGTTTACTATTTAAGTAGTAGATGTCTAAAATGCTGGTGGTTTGGGAAGTATAAAGACTCGTTCACTTTTAATTTCCCCAGTGCAGCATCTTTAGCTTCCAATTTTTCAGACAGTATATCCAGGAAAGTTGCAGTAGCTAAAAACTCCCAGAAGCTACCGTAGGAAGGAGGGAACTGGAAAACTTTTTCCAAACAAGTCTGTCGCTTTCTCAAGCTCTCAGAGTTACAATGAAAGATTACTAATCAGTGGATAAATTACCAACTATTCAGTAAAGTATTATTTGCAGAGTTCCTTTTTCATAATTTTCCTTGTTTATTCCTCTGTGGAAGTATTTAACTTAAATCATAAAGCACTGTCATTCAAGAGGACTAATTTCCTCCAGCCAAGCAGTTTTAAATAGCATACAGATACTATAATTCGAGCAACCCAATATGTAGGGTGCCAAGAAGGACTAAATAGCTTTATAGGTCAACTTCTTCCTGACTTGTGGCTAAAGACCACTCAAGCTCAGTTTCCTACAGGCTTCCTTTGTGTTCCTTCCCAACTGCAGCCACAAAAGAAACATTCACTTCTCTGTCAGAACACTGAAAAGATTTAAATGTTGTTAGATCAGTCATTACTACAAATGGAGATTTTTGTTGAGGAAACCCGTCTATTAGCCTGTCTCTCACATGGAAATCATTCATTATATGCCTGTACATATCTTCATACACTTGTACTGAAAACCATTTGTAGATCCAGATCATAAAACTGGGTAGTGTATTAAGCAAAAGGCAGACTTTGACATAACGGCTCCTTAGTGCACAGCAGTACAAAATTCCTGAGCAGAGTTACTACAGGTTTTTTTCAGATTCACAGGTACTTTAAGTATAGTCATTTTACAGCAGTTTGATAAGACACAAAGTCTTCTTGGATAAAATTAATGTAAATTAAAAGACGAATGTAACCAACTGTCTCTTAACTTCAAGTGTCTGTTGTTAAATAAGAAAAGGTATCTAGTAAAATTTATTTTTAGTTGCCTCCTTTTGAGAGAAAGCAAAAAGAATGAAGACAACAAAGGAAAAGGAAGACTAGAGGGCAGTGATGGAAAAAGAGTCTTAGAGAATAGCTCATTTGGCAAAGCAAACATTTGGATTGGTATGGAGCAGACTGTAAAACAGAAAATGCTGAAACCAAGATGATCAAGGAACCTTCGTATACATCAAATAGTTGCATCAAAGAGTATGACATTAGAAAAATTAGATTCATTGAGTCCCGAGGACAGATGGGACTAACAGATGAATACTGTACTTCCTTTTAAATGGAAAAAGAAGAAAAATGCGTATGACAAGTTTTGTTTGAATAATGCCACTGACTTTATTAAAGTTATTCAGGTTATGAATTTAGGTCTTGGAGAACTATATATATCACGTCTGAAAAAGAGTTGAGTATCTCAAAAAATATCTTAGGTACTTTGAGACTGAAGGCTGGCTAAGGAGATGCTAGTAGTTGCTGAACATTTTGAAACAACAGAAACAGAAGAAAAAAATCAATAAAACCTCAAATGAACAATGAAGAAAGAAATGGGGAGGTTATAATTTGCTGCAATAACTCTGACATGAAGTTTTACACTTGCACTGATCTTTTTTTCTAACCTACTCCAAATAAAAGAATTCTCCATCCAGGCAGAGAACAGCAGTGAACAGCTGGTCTACAAATCACTTTCTAAAAAATTCACTTTTTCTTTTTCTGTAGCTTTTCTAAGTGGCCTGCAGCTAGAAAGCTGCTCCTCTTATTTCAGTCCAACTGCTTACCAGAAGCCCGAGACATTGCCAGTCCTTTCAGCAGAGTTATGGATGATGGAGTTGTGCACCCCTTGAGGCTGCCCTGTTTCCTTCTGTGGGACAGTTTGGCACAGTTTTTAGGTCTGGACATGACCTAAGAGAAGGGCTTGAGGGAGGCATTGGTGGTTTTGCAAGAAGAGACCTGTCTTTCTTCTGGACAGGAATTTGCATTGCAGCTCAATATTGTTCTTGACACCTGTATACATAGAGGACCTTACTGGATGTTTTTGTAAAGATTTGTGATAGAATTTGCATCTCTTTTACTCGCTTTTCTGAATTTGTGTTCTGTGGTTTTTTAGGCATCAAGACTTGTGAGGAGAAGATGACTGAGACAGGTAAGAGCGGCAAGAGTCACTGTACTGACCTGGGAGTCCACAGCTCATGCTTAAACAAACGGTGCAGTCAGGAGCAGAGAGACAGCTTTCAGCAGTGACTCCGATCTTCCCAGGGGCCAGAGGATGCTGCAGTTCACTGCAACTCAAAAAATTGCTGAGATGCCTGGAAGCAACAACTCACCTTTGAACACATAATGAGGAGAAGAGTTGTGTACAAGTCTCATCTGTTTTTTTCTGAGCCAGTTTTCTTTGAGAATTTCCAAGCTTTGTTCAACACTATTAGGCTTGCAATTTTTCATTTTCTTTTTTTTTTTACTGTTTAAGACCGTTTTTGGAGACATCACTGAGAGAAATAATTCTAACTACAACCACTCCAAAACTGTGGGGTCTTCATTGTCCTGCTCTAAAAAGCTCAGGTCTCCAGTGAGAGAAAGGGCTCTGTAGTTTGACAACAAGTTAGAACTGTGGACCTCAGAAAAATGAATCTTGTGCAGAACTGCTTGTGCCTTCAGTGAAAGAGATAACAGGAACTCGTTGATGTTTCCCATCCTACAGAAAGTGGAATTTGTAAGGCAAGAGCTGATGGCATTGTGGTTTCCTAAGTTGTTTGGCGTTCCAAGTTTCATGTGCTGTATAGGTCTCATTCAACTCTAATAACACTTACAGTTTTGAAGAGCAAAGTGGAATCATTATTTTGTCCTTGCAGTACGCAATTAAAACCCTTTTCTCAGCATGCTTTTGTGTTCACAGGAACAGGGATAGTGATAATAAAGCAAGTAAGAATATTCCTTTTCCATTAGAATTCTTTTGGTCTCTGGACCTCTGTTATCATGTCAGCAGGAATGCCAAGGAGAACTGAAATTTCTGTTTTATGCAAGACATTCCTATAATATTTCTGTATCAAATTTAATTTTAGGACTCTGACATTTTATGCTTAAATAATTTGTCAAGCTTGGTACCTTAAGATTTTTAATCTTATTCCATGCAGTTTCAGATAATTTCATACTATTTCTGTAATGGGATACTGATGAGTGCCCTAGATTTTTATGATGTAGTTCTTAAACAGTAGCAATTATACATCATAGGAACTCTGAGAAAATTAGTTCGTGGCAGTTGCATCCTGGACTCAAAGTATTGCTATTTCATGTTACAAAATAAAATGCTAACACTTTTTAGAAAATTTTAATCACAGGAGCAGGTTGTGAATTTTAAACTAGCTTCAATTTAAAAAAAAATTAAAGAAGGATGTTTTCTGTAGTTCAGAGATCACTACAAGTTGTTATTGATAAATTTTACTCTTCTAAACTTTCTGTATGCACTGAAGAACACCTGAAGCAGCCAGCAATATCTTTCCTAACACTGCTTCTTTTCCTTCTGCCCATCTGTTTGGTTCATAGACTTTTAAATGGAAAACCTGTAATTTCTCAGGGAAACGCAGGATTCTTTATGCTTCTGATGAAACCATCATTTCTGACTATTCTAGAATTATCTCTAGAATAATTATTTCTATTCTATTTCTAGAATAACCCTGTTATTTCTATCTACTTGGATCTCTGTCATTTTTTTGTACATGATGAGCCATATATCTTTACTCATTATTCTAGTGATTCCTGCATTAGTAGGCAAATAAAAAATTTTGTTTAAAAACCCCAGCAAAACTCTAAATTATATTTAGTTATTTTTCTTCCTAGAAAGCTAAATTTCTATTTGCTTTGTGTACTGTCTTGCTCATGGCATTAGGGTTTAGGGGTTTTTTTTATGCTCAGTGGAAACTTTTTTTTAATGAGAATGTAAGTGGACACACTCCTCTTAATGAAATAAAAAATGGGGAGGAAAGTCTCTAAGAACCACAGAACATGATTGGAATGGAAATAAAAACTGCTGCACAACCACATTTCCTTTTCCTTGAATGAAAACAAGGGAAGGTATTTTTGAAAATTACCTTGAAGAAATCAAACAGTACAAAACAGGGCCAGTGTTTCAGCTGCTATTCACCTATGCCATTTATTAGTTCACTCCCAACATGTCTATACAGGCAGCTTAGTCTACTCATGAGCTCCAAAAAAAGTAATTCCCCTGCTACATGTCTTCTGAGGAGTCCTGAGTTATGTCATAGCCCATGAAATCCGTGAAAGTCCTTGCAGATATTTCTTTCAATTAATGTTTTTCTGCTTATTTTATTAAACATTTCAGGGGATTCAATCTCACCTACTTGTGAAGACCATCCACTCAGATTTACCAGCAATTTATAATGAGATAGAAGAGAAGAGAGATGGCAAATATGTTTTTAACACAAAGGTAGCATGAGATGTCTGGACAGGGAAAAGGTATGATGTAACATCTGGACACAGATTTTTCTTGTACCACGTCACTCCTCAGCTGCATGAGGATGTATGGGTGAAGATGTAGCCAGTATTACCACTTTAGTAGCCCAAAACAAAGAAAAAAGCTTGTCTTCAAGTATTTATTGCACCCCCTTCTCTTTTGTTAGGAAAGAATACTCTGTGTCACATTTCTAGGTTATACTATATTAGTGAAATGCTGACTCTTGCTGTCTTAGCTCTGCTGATAAAATGATCCACAAAAGTGTTATGCAGTTAATGTTTCTACACTAACAGACTGCTTTTCATCTCCTGTAAAATGGAAAAGCATAATTATATATAAAGAAGAAAACAGAACACTTCCATGTTTGGTAGTCTCTTTCCTCCTCCTCCCCATGCCCCTGCAAACCTGCAGATGGAAAATACGGGCAGTCAGTTCAACATAAAACCTCCTCTTGTGTCACTATTTGCGCTTTCTTACAATAAGTGGTAAAGGTGTTTAAAGGACTGCTATTCTCTCTTACAAGCTTCAGATTGCTTAGTCATAATAAAAAGAAAAAGAAAGGAAATACTTGGAATGCAAAAAGTTTTCTTCCTGCGGTTGTGTAACATAAAATTTCTTCTGCAAATAGAAAACAAATTTAATATGAACAAGAAGCTCCCTCATCTAGGAAGCTGCTAATTCTCAGCCTAGAAATATTTGCTGTTTGCTAGGCCTTTATTAAATACTTAAGTATGTATCTTTTGCACCCATATTCATAGAACCATTACGGGATTTTGAGGGAATATTCTTTACCCCATGAGAAAATATTTTTGGTATTTTAAAATTCGGTATTTATGCATAATAGATCTGGGATCCAAAGACGGAAGAGCTGTCTCTTTCTACCACTATAATGGTAGCATATTTCTGCTATTTTATTCTTAGAGAAATATTCCTATGTAATATGTTTAATCTTACTGACCTTTGATTCTTATTTTAAAATTAATTTCAGTGGCTTAATGCAAATGTCATAGCAATGCAGGTATTTACATGGCAGTAGTAATTTGCATGTTGCTATGTCCACTGACAATATCTGTGGCTGGTCTCTGATACCTCTTTTGTTGTTCCGTTGTTTTTATTTGGTGGTTTGCTTTTTTCTTCTTTTTTTTTTAATTAGTACTAGGGCTAGTTCTGTAGAAACTTTGATTGTCCTTAAAATTGTTAGCCTCTCTGGAAACCAATCCTTGCAGGATCCCTGTGGGACATGTCTGGGGAACAGTTTTTTATATAACAGACTAAATCCTATCAGATCAAAAGTATATGTTCAGAAGAACTGAGACATAGCTTAGCTTTTCTTACTTGTTTTCCTAGTGAATGTTGGGAATTGGATTTGGGAAACATTCATGGATATGCTATATAGGAGACAGTGGTCTGGAAAGAGCCATAAATAAGTAATTACTTCACATAAGCAAAGCTTAGTACTTTGCAGGAGAAATTTATTTCATCTGTGCCCATTTGTCATGGAAAAAACAGGGGGCTGTGGTTAAAAGTGCTAGTTTTGATTAAATCTTCCTGGATTTCTAGTCTTGGTGGAAAAGCTGCTTTTTAAAATCTAAGCAAAAGCAGCTGGAGCTCAGACCCTTAAAGGTGTCTAAGATGTTGAACCCTGTCTGCAGACTGCAGCCCACATGTTCCTCCACAAGATAAAGGCAGTTTTTGTGAGCATCCCTTTCAGTGTTTAGTTATACATTGTTCCTCTCATAGCGCAGCAAAGATCGTGAAACGAGCTTCATTCTGCACCAGAGACTTATTAATAATTCTGAAACTAAGATGCTTAACACGTCTGCCATTCCTGATAAACTTTGTGCTAGCTCTGGTAGCTGATGATGCCGACATCTATGACCTCCTCAGTTACATGCACCTACTCAGGCTGAAGCTTGTGTGTGAATGGATTGTACATTTCCTACGATGTAGGTTTCAGTTTAAGCCAGGAAAAAAGATGTAAGAGAAAATCACCTTCCCCTGACTGGGTGGAAGGACAGAATACTTGGGAAGCTCTTGCTTATCAGGGTATGTTGTTATGTTCTGAACAAAGTAAGAAAAACCAGCAAAAAGTCCGGTGAAGCTTTTCAATACTTTCTTTGGTTTTGTTGCTCACAATAGGAAGCAATTAATCTTTTAAAATATATTTCAAATGAAAGCTCATGAAACAAAATGCATGACTCCAATTTGGCAAATGATATTTCTCAAGCATAACAAAGTAGTGGAAAAATTAATCCTAATTTTTTTTTGAGTTAATAGTTTTACAAAGCAAATAAGTGATTTGGCAATGAAACAAGATTATCTGAATATGCATTTCAAGAAAATAATTTTGGTTGTCAGACTTATCTCCTCAAACTAAAATCTTAATTTCTGTAGCATTTCAAGTGCTCGGGTAGACATGGCAGCTTAATGCTTCGTTGTTAAGGTGATAAAATGGTCTCTGCTCTTCATTCACCTCATACCTGCATTGTATGAAATCTGATAGAAAATAAATTTGATTGTCTCAATTGCTTTGCAGACAAGTGTTAATGAAATTAAAGTCTCTAGGCAGATTAACTGTGTACATTAAAAAAAGTCCTTTGTTTTAAACTGTATCAATACTATTTTTTGTTGGTTTTAATATCTGTGTTATGAAAGATGGAAAACAGCTATCATCGCTGAATTTTTCTATGCCACACAAAGGTACTGTATGATATTTCCCCAACTTCTGTCTCATCTCAGCTGAAACATCTTGCTTTTATTGCTACTATTATGGGAGGCATCTAATAATCTCTGTTGGTAATCCTTAAAATTTACAATTCTTTCCGGCAAAAGGAGGAATCAGAAAAGCAGACCCTGCTTGAAATATTTCTATGAATTGATTTATTCAGGTTGTTCTCAGGAAGAAATCATAGAATCATAGAATGGTCTGGGTTGGGATGGACCTTAAAAATCATCTACTTCCAATTTCCTGCCATGGGCAGGGACACCTTCCACTAGAGCAGGTTGCTCAAAGCTCCATCCAACCTTTTCTTGAATACGCCCAGAGACAGGGCATTCACAGCTCCTCTGGGCAACCTGTTCCAAGGTCTCACCACCCTCACAGTAAATAATATATTCCTAATATCCAATTTAAACTACCCTTTTTTAGTTTGAAGCCATTTACAATTATAGTTTTATCAAGTAAAAACTAAAGCCCTCTTTTGAGTCAGACTTCGAAGTGACCCTTCAGACTCCAGAGATGTATTTTATTAACATGTGGGTGTATTCAATGTAATTGTGCTCCTACACTGGACTGCTATTGTGTGGACAACTGGAATTTTGGAAAAGAGCACATGAATAAGTCTTTAATAATTTAGAAAATATGTGTTATTCTTGTCCAATTGCCAAAACATTTTATAAATAATTCCTTTGCCTGTTACTGCTGGACAAACAGAGAAATTGAATTTATTCAACTTTTCAAAGAAATTGATTTTGCTGTGCTTTATTGATGGCCATTGTAAAAAGGGTTTTTAATTACCTTGTACTTCTATTGTTCCTCTTTCCTTTTCCATTTTAGAAACAGTTAAGCTGTCATCTGCACAAGTAACTTTTACTAGAAAATTTGGGGTTTTTTTCTTTGATTTAATAAGCAGAGCAGAGCTAATTAGACCCTGATAACAAATTTGGGTTGAATAGTTCAGAAGTGAAGTGCAAAGAAGCTTATTTATTTGCAAACAGAAAGTACTTCTGATAAATTCTTTCTAAGGCAGCAACAGGGAAGCCACTTTTTTTACTCTCTAAATGAAGCAGAGTTTTCCAGATATATGAAAACTCTAGTTCTGAGAGGGGGAAAAAAAGTCCCAGAAACAACTTTCCCCCTTAAAAACCCCCAAACCTGACCATTCAGCTAGAAAACCACAGTTATATATTGACACAGAACAATTCTGGTTATCTTTAGGTGCACCACTGATTCTTTCCAAGGCTGTTGGTATCTCATATCATCCTGTCATACCTGACCTACCAGCTTTGCCTCCGGCTGAGGGTGATAGAATCTTGACTGGAGGTGGCCAGAAATAGTAGCTTCTCTTCTCCACCCAAGATTCATTTATCCAGATGTGAACTCTTCCTAGGCCTATATCTTCTTTTAATCCACTTATACCCTCTCTTCAATTTTCTCGAAGTTCCTTTATTGTTTTAAATGTATTACCTTCTAAGAAACCGGTATGTGTTCCTCCAAACAGTGCAAACTGTTTCCCACAAACCTTGTAAAGGATGAAATACATTTTGCATTTAAACTTTAAAAAATTGTCCTTGGCAATCTTAGTATTGCCAAAAATCTCTTAATTGGTTTACAAGATTCTGGGATCTCAGCCATTTTCTCTATAACTGAACAGTAAAATTGAGGAGGGGTCAGTGTCCTAAACACATTTTTCCTGCAACCTGTAGGTAGGTATGATAGTAATTTTTTGTTTCATATGTAGTAATCCCTGGTTTAAATATCATATGCACAATTCTTTTTTTGCAAGCTAGAAGGTAAACAGGCAAGTGTATACATAAACACAATGGCAATTTATCCAGATTTTCTAATGTAAACTTTAGGCAAATTTATCACTTTGAGAAGGGGAATAGCGGCAGAGGGAGAAGTTTCTTACAGGGCAGCCTGAAGGACTTTGGAGGTTGGTTAAGGACAGAGGATTCAGCTAAGCTCTTGTTTCAAGACCATCTTCAGTATAATGCTGTTCTCTGTGTGAATACAGACCTTTTGCTATGATGCCAGTGTACTTGTCAACTCTCAAATGACTACAACTTTCCTGAATGTTTATCCCTGTTCCATGAAGAAATAAAATTCCTTATGAGTGCAATCGTCTTGTCTTTGACAATGTGAAGACACTCATCCTTACAAAAGGAACAAATAAGTGTTCCTAATGAATTCCACATTCTATACTACATGGCTCTTAATAGAGAAAGGATTGGATAGATACAGCTGCCTAAAGCAGCTCTTTGAAGACAAGATCTATGAATAGTTCTTGTAAATGCTGTGATGCAAATGTTTGATATACTTTTAATGCGCTGTTTGCCTCACTGATTTCTCATTAGTCTTTCTTAAAAGCTGAGGTGTGTTAATTTATTTTGTGATTATAATAGCATTGTGGCTTTTATTTTTTTAATAAGTTATTTTGTGGAATTAATAAAAACCCCCAGATAATAGTTTTATTTAAATGTTATTTAATTAAAGCTGGTATGATGTATAACAACCACCTAGGTGACACGTTGGTGAGAATACTGCTATTAACTTCATAAACACTTGACTGAGATTGAATCTTCTAGAGCTTTTGGATACGTGCTAGACTTGCTGAGTTTCAAAATAGTATAGGAATTCTCAAGCTTTTATTAAAAGCATGCTACTTTATTTCTATAGCAATTCCAATGCTGTAAATTTAATGCCTCTCTTTATTTTTAAGGTGTCTCCACCACAGTTAGAAGACTGGCACATCACTATGAAATGCGCACAATAAAGATGACATTGTACTTTACCTTCTTCCATTTATTGGAACTGCAGGGTGCTGATTTCAAAGCTTGAAGCAAAAAAGATATTTCGAACCATATGGGCAGGATCATTTTTATGTTTAATATAAATGACTGTCTAAGAACTGAACCAGAAGTGTAGCTTGTTACGTTCATGATCTTCAAGAGAAGCTCTCTCCAAACCTCAAACCAGTCTTCACCTCCCCAGTTTTGCATAAATTTACTGACCTGAGTGACCACAATGACTGTGTGGGATTAAGGTGTTGTTCTAAGGTGCCTGCCCTCTTGCTGCTCTCCAGCTGGCTTTGGAAATAGCCTTGAATTTTGTCCGAGTTGATGAAAAGTAAATCTATACAAATAAAGCTGTCTTCTCACTACTATGAGTTTAAGCCCCAGAGCCAAGAATAAGGTCTACTGCTGTTTAGCTTCAACTTCACAGCCTCTAGAATGGTTTAAGGCAGAAGTCTGACATTTATGAAGTCTTTATACTTTTTTGAAGACTGCTGAAACAGTAGAAGATAAAAGCACTGCTTCTGAAGCCATAATTTTTTGCTGAATCTCCAGGGCTTGTTTCTTTCTCTTGGATAGTGTATGCCTTTCCTCAGTGCTGGTATTTTTCATGTAAAAGACAGGGCAATTTTGAAGTATGCCTTGTGCTGAAATACATAATAAAACAAAGTGCCCTTTAGGTGGAGAAGAAAAACCCCAGAGACTGTGATCCTAACATATGTATGTATTTCTTTACGTATTTCTACTTTCAGAATGTTTTAAACTAGGCTGCAGATATTGTTCTGCTTAAAAATTGAGAGATTTGCAAAGATTCTGGAAAGGTGGACAAAGAATTGTTGTGAATTCATTGCTAGTTACTAATAGACACTAGTTTTCTATGCATGAGGGTGGCATCTCCTGAATTATATTTGCATTTCAGTACTGAGGATGCCATATGACAGAATGCAAAATAAATGAAATTGAGCTAATTTCTCCTCTTGATATATGTGGTTGTTAAAAAATGTAATGAATAAAAATGGTTATTTAAGTGTGTAGTAAGAATCACACCCTTGTAGACAGTGGATAAAATTTAAAGTCTGAAAATACTTTAGTAGTGTGGTGAGTCTTCTAAAACTAAATGTAAAATGTTCAAATATTGAAGAAGTGTTGAAAAACTCATATAAAGACGTCTTCTCTTGTTACATTGAGTCAGAAAATACTGCAAATTTTATGAAAGTCTCTACTTAGGATTTTAGCCTTGTGATGTAAAAACTTTGCGAAATTCAAGCGGGAAAAACCATACTGGATATAGAATTAAAAAATCACAGAAATTGCTAGTATTTTCTTATAAACCATTATGTGAAGTCCGAATAGTCTGGAAAAGTAGACCTTTTTTTACATAACTAATTTGATTCCAAGCTCTGAATGTTGGGAAAAGCCTTAAGAAGAATTTGATTTGAGAACCTGTGCACTGTAAGTGAGAGCTGGGAAGCATTTCTGGGAGCCTGATAGAGACTCTGACGAATTCAGTTGCAGATCTCTTTCCAGGAGGAAGGCTGATTTGGCATTATGAATCCCAAAACCTACTAACTTGGACTTCTCTTTGTGATTTTTTGTTGTTCTTACAGCTGCAAGTAACATACCTCACCAGTAAAAACGTGTTTGCTCTGCTTGTTTCTGTAAAAGAAAAGGAATACACTGAGTGTTTTCAGAAGTTGTCTGTCAGTATATACAAAGCTATTCCTTGTGATAATGGAGGAACATTCCATAATACAAAAGTTCTGTTTCACACATGAAAACTCTGTAACGAATTTTGGGGTTAGGGTTACCTATTTCTAGCTGCTTTTCTACTCTTACCCTTTCTAATGTAGTGCCCATTTAAAAAAAAAATAAATTGGCATTGTCTAAAAAAACCCCAAAAATTACATCAAACTTTAATTTCGAAGAAGTTTTTAAATTAAATCTATTTTCCAGAAAGATACAGAGGAAGCAAAGAAACAACGGAGGACTTCAATTTTCCTGTGAATAGCAGTTTATGATTTGGAACAAGCACTTGTTAATTCAGGAAGATGGAATGAAATGTTAAAACTTAGGTATATTGGTGTAAGAAATACTATAAATGCCCAGAAAAGTAAATTTTATTTCCATATTATTTCCCCATAAAGTTTAATCAGTCATGTTCAAATTCAGGAGACAATTCGGTAACTGCATTATCCAGTACAGTAACTTGGAAAGCTCCATTCAACTTTATGGATTTCGTATATTGTTCAAAATGGAATTCTGAAAGTCATTCAGTCTGAAACAAGAAAAAGAAATAATTCTTTTCAGACTTTAAGTTGATCATCTACAAAATTCATCCAACATTTTATGCTGAGTTTTATTTTCCATTTCTTATGGCCTGCGAAGAGTGCCTGAATTGACTTCTAGTGAACTCACTCACCTGCCATTTGCAACCGTGCTTAGGCAGCTGCAGTTACTAAAGTGTAGCTTGAAGTATTGCTTTTGGAAATGTGCACAGATGAGTTAGTGAAGGTTGGAAAAACCACAGGAGGGAATAAACCACATGTATTTACCCACGCACACCCCCTGCACGTATATATGTTTGCACATGTACGCAGGGCTTTGCACTCGTGCCCACGTCAATATTTATGTGTTCATGCACATATTTGCTTGCCTGCATCCCTGTCATTACACACACAGACTTGTGCACACACGTGTATGTTTATGTGAATGCATGCAAATGTGTACACCCACACCTGAAGAGGAGCAGGGAAGGAAGAATAAAGACGCTTATTGGGTTAATCCGACGTGTGAACAAGGAATTTTAGCACACAGGAATTGTTAGAAGGAAAAGGTTAGCATTTGATGGCGAATATTAGTGGTAAAAGTGGCATCGAGCAGTATGGAACTCCTACACTATGAGCTACCTGGAAAGCGAATTAGGGCAACATAGTCAAATCAACATATGAACAAGAGATTAGTTCTTAGAAGCATTTTAAAAAGCTACGGTAGGACATGATTACCTGCCAAAAGGAAGTGATGATTCAAGGAACAGAATAAAATACAAGGAAGATTTAGGCACCTGTTTTGGCTGAATAGGAATATAGAAAAGGTTGTAGTTAGCAGTCTTATGCAAAAAAGACCTCAGCAAGATCTAGTCCTATGCTGCAGCTGAGGATTTATCAGGATCAACAAAGATGCCTGGAATTATATGCCTGACAGGAAACATAACAGTTTCTAGGATCTACAGACTTACACTACTCCATTGATGAATATGAGGGCTGGATTGGGTTGAGAGGGAAGGAATTAAGGGCTTTGTTTGCTCGAATTGTACATAAGCCAAGAACTAGACACCTAGGAGAAAGTACTGGAAAAAGAATCCAGAATTTTGGTTAGGTTATTATTTGTACACTGACGCTGACCTTCAGCTATGGAATCTGCACAGAAATTGATAATTATGAAAGAAATGTTTTATATCTTGTTATACCAGAGGGAATATACATGAAAAGATGAATGGATGATCTCTTCGAGGTAAGGAAAAATAGGAAGGATTAAGAGAAAAGGAAAACCAAACAGAGAAATGAGATAGGAAAACAATTAAACTATGGGAGCAGAGGGGATATAAAATAAGTGGACTATGAAAATGTCAAATGAGTGATTCAATCAGCATTTTCCAGTGGTATATGAGTAACACTGGTCTCATTCTGCAGAGAAATTCTGGGGTAAAATAAAGCTTGAGGATTTGACGGATTTTGTGTAGCATGTAAATGATGAAGTGAAAAACTAGGTTCAGATCTTATGTCTCCCTGTGCTGCAATCTGCCTAAACAGTGGTACCATGTGAAAAACACTGTGAAATACAGCAAGAATAAAAATGTGCAAGAAAGGTATTTTTAAATTCAAGATAGGCAGGAGGGCCATAAGAGATTGACGCATCAAAAAGAAATAGTGAAATATGAAAGCAAGAAAAAGTATAATTGCAGTAGAGTCAACAGAAACTTTTTTGAAGATGTTTTTGTCATCAAACACTGAAGTATTAGGTTTTTCAACACATCATGATCTATAGTAAAGATATAATCTTACAACTTATGTGTTTCCAATAAATTATTTCAGAGCATATACCATGGGAAAAGAGGCAGGAAACTGAAAAATGTATTCTTGGACCTATATGTCTGCGACAGTGTCTCAACTGGAACTCATATAGATGTGAGCTTGGGGAAGGAAGGAAAAGGTGGGTGAAGGTGACGATATTGTGAAAGCAGATAGACTGTTAAATACGGGTAGAGGTAGAAGGTAGAAGCACTCTCTTGGTAGAGTTGTGACAGGTGAGAAAAAAATAGGCAAAGGATAATAATAGAAAACTCGGTGTAATAACAAATAGTGAAAACTGGAATTAGGATGTTTAACAAATAAAATTAAGTAATAAAAAAAATAGGAGAAAGGGACTGATATATGATATACCTTATAAATGCTTAGAGAATACTGAATAGCTGCTTAGATGGGGCCATAAAAAGAAGAAAAAAAGAATAAAAATGAAGAAAAAAGAGGGGAGGATGAAAAAAAGCCTGTTTGCAGAACTGAAGTTTTTCAACTGTTTTCTGTGACTTTTACTTTACTAGAAACCTGAAATTACAATTTTGAGGGATATGTGTCTTATAAATCTCGTCAAACTCTGAAAGTAATGTCCCTTGGTATGAAAAGAAATTCCAAAATTTCCATGAATATTGACTTGCGGAGCCAGAGTCAATTGCCATAGAAAGACAATGAACCCAGTTTTCAAGTGTGTTATGTTGTGTGGTTAAAAAGCTGTTATCATAGGGAGAAAGAACATAGATGTAGCTTTTGTGTTCATCTAGTGATTTTGTCTTTATTTAATTTCAAGCAAGCAACAGTCATATATTTTTATATATTTAAGTAACTTTAAAAAATAGTTTAAAATTTGACCGGGCTGGATATGCCTATTGCTGAGGACCACATGTAATATTAATAGGTGGAAAGCAATTGATTTTTATATATATTTTTTCTATAGAGAGGGTTTTTGCAAGTGCCTAAAGAGTGGTTTTCTGAAAGTATGTGTATCAAACCTCTTTGCTTTTTGGGGATAACAGGATGATTCAGAATGTCCTGTACTTGGAAATAAGCACAATTTTCATTGTAATAAAGCCAAAGCAAAGTGCAGCTCTGAAACAATGGATATTTTCCTCCCTTTTAATTTTGTGGTGGCCACGCTAACTGTTGACAAATAATTAGAGAAATAGTGTTCTCGCTATTTATAAAAAGGAGCTGACTTTTTAATTACTTTTCTGTTGATGAACTGAACACAGAGGAGAGATTAAATTAAACCAATTGATTAAAAGTGTAGTAAATGTAGCCTTTTAAGTAGCCTTCTATTTAGGTTCTTTCTGTTGGGGTCCTTGATAATACTTCTTTTCTTGCTTCTCTTCACTGTTGGAGGATTTAAGTAGCACTTGACAAGAAAAAGTATTGGAAACAGGGTAATGACAACCAGAGAGAGCATCAAGGCAGAGATTGTATGAGGATAAAATGCATTGAAGGGGATCAGAGAGTTGTAAGGACAACAAGGTTACCTGAAGTGACTGCCAACGTGGCATCTCCAGAGGCTTTCTGTTATGACTGCCATTTATCGTGATGCATCTCCTCCAAACCCCATCCTTAAACAAACTGTACTTAGTCTGCAGCCTAATTAACCATGTTGATGTTTGTTCTCTTTTAATATTTTTTTATCTATCTATCTATCTATATCTATCTCAGTATCAAGGTAAGAATTGACAGTTTGGCATGAAAGCCACTATTACCTCATATAAGTGAGGTTGTTTATTTAGACTAACAAGGTACTAGTCTTGTCTATGCTCAGACAGAGACTTACATATTTCAAAGGCACCTATGCCTATCTAGGATGGATTACTGCTGCAACACAGCCTCTCATTACCAAGAAAGCTACAAGTCAGCTTAAGAGACGTAGTCAAAGCAGAACTTGTGTTTAGTAGTGTTTTCAGTGAATACATAGAGGAAATCAATTCTGGCTTTCAGAAAATTGAGAAGACAATCCCTAACTGAAAGGGCTACAAAATTACCCTGTCAGCTGGTTCTATTTCTTTGCCAGCTGGATGAATTACAAAGAATATTCTTTAGCTAAGAAAAAATTACCAGGTATTAAGAAATATTGGGTTTTTTGTGCCTTCAAATATAGTGACTGAATTTTGTTAGAATACAGCAATGGTCCTTATCTTTAGAATTATGCTTGAGTGAATTCTTCTTATGGTGCCTCTACATCAGAGTATTAGCTGAGACAAGGCGTGCACAGGTGCAAGGAATCTTTTAGTCATTTTTACTATTTTTTCCTCTTTACTTTTTACATGAGACTGGGGCAGTCTCAGAGCACACAAATTAGATTTATTTTCAGACGGATGTCAGATGTGCTCCAGAACTGCACCTAGTGCAGCTGGAATTATTAATAGATGTTCAACTTCCCAAACTGGCTTAGAACTCTTCAGGAAAAATTGCCGGAGATGTGTATAATATGAATGTTGGGGTATAGTTAACAACTGTTTAAATCGATGAAGTGACAGCTTTGTGAAGAGACATCTCCATTAGCTGTGGTGAGGTAGAGTGTGCCTTAGCACACAACAGATAAATGTGGAATTCAGGTGTTTTCATAGTGTAGTTGGGAGGATCACTCCCACCAGTGTGATAGCAGACTGATTTTGTTGATCTGTTGCTGCAGCTGAGGAAAAGGCTGCATTCCCATGAGCTCTCCACCCTCCACTGCTCTGGATATCAATCTTCCTACTTGCTTATGCCTGGAGCTGGGATTTAGCTTTGCTTAGGACTTGGGCCATTTCAGAGTGACTCCTAGAGATATATTCCTATATTTACTTTCACAAACAAACTAATGGGACTGAAAATAATGTTCAGTCCTGTTGTAGCAGAAGTCTTCTAGACATCTCCACTAGAAATGAATGAATTGTGATGAGCACATTTTTCCTTTAAGCTTGAATGAATTGTTAGAGCCTTGAGTGAAATGCACTGGATTTTGATTCAGATATGGAAAAAGCTGGTAACTGGTTTTTTTGCTTCCATGGTGTTCTATTTCTACTAATCCTAAAAGGTGATTTTGTGTAAAGTATAGCCTTGATTTAAATTATTATTGATTTTACTATGTTGTTAATGAAGGATGGCGAGGAATGCAAAGTTAATGTTCATAAAACTCTCAACCCTGAATGTTTTATCAGCGTGTTTGCAAGCTTTCTTTACCACTGCAAGTTGATCATCCTGCTTAATTTCTTGTGCTGAAAGCAATTAATCTGTAGCTATTTGTCCTGTAGGGACAAGCTGTGTATTTGGTGCAAAATAAAATTTATGCAAATGATTCATCTGTATTGAAATCTGATTATTAAAACCATCAGGTTTTCTAATTCACTTTTTTGTGCTTATTAAGAGCAGAATAACTGGTTATCCAAGCATCCTTTTCAGAAGATGTGATCTTTTCCTTGCAGATAATAATGAGTAAGAATATGATTTTCTAATGTCTATCTCTAAAATAGAGTGTGAATGCCTCTTCTACCTCTGTAGTATGGACAATCAGGCTGTTCTGGGATGTGTAGTTGATGTGTATCTTGATAAGCTTCTTGTACTCCTTTTTTATCCATATCACCGGTGGTTTGGTATGTATACCAATTGGCATGGATTTGTCCTGCCTTTATTCCAGTGCAACAATAATTTTGTAAAAGTTTGTTGGAAAGCCAATACTTGTCTTTTCTCTATAACCAGAAGGTGTTGGTAGAAAGAGAGCTCAGAGTGAACTTAGGGGGGCATGGGGAATGGGTACAGACTGCAAGTGAAGCCGTGTCAGTATTGGTGGAAGAAAGCTGGTGAGGCCGTCTGAAGCTCAAGACTTTAATGTGTTACTGGAGTGCAGTGAACCTTCCATAGATTCCCAAGGGCTCTGCACCTCTCTCCAAAGTTATCTACAATTTTATTGAAGCAGCTTGCCCACATTTTGAAGTGCATTGCCCATGGTCTAACTGTGACACCAGTAAGGCTGCACTAGCTGTCCAAAGTATTCCTCATAGTCAATACACATAAAAAAGTACATAAATCACTTAAGACAGGTTTATCCTCCATTAGGAATCTAAACCAAAGAAGGAAAATTATGGCTGTAAGAGACTGGGGTGAGTAACTCAAGCTTTGATGATTGATTCTTAGGTGTATAAGGCAGAGTCTTCAATGGATAGTTTTAGATAATGCATTTTCCTTATACTTAGGGTGTAATAACAATTTTGGTTTGCTCAGCAGTCTATATTCTATTACAGTTCTCTTATAAAGTCTGTTCCCAGAGGCACTACATAATAAATGGATAACTTCTAAAAAATATTGAAAAAAAATTGATTTTTGAAATCTGTAAGATTGAAGCTTAATAAGGTACAGAAAAGAGATATTTTCAGCTGGATTTGGGTACAGAATGGAGAATCTAAAGAATAGCAAAGGAGATTGATCAATATAAAACAAACACTGGAGATGCTTTTGCTTTTCCAAAGAAGAGGGGGCAAAGGCTAGAAATCTGTATCAGCACAGCCATAGTGGGTTGGCAGAGCTTCTTTAAGCATTGTTCCTTAAAACAGTCTTAGATATACATTTTGCCTGGAAACAAAATAGAGCCTAATATGATAGTAATATGTTATTCGTATTCTGCAAAAACCAACCCAAGCAGTACCCAACACTTTGTGACTTCTGAACACCTTTTAATATTTGTTTCGACACACAGAAAAGAATTGATTGTGCTAAAGAATCTTCTTCTACCTGAAAAAATGTAGACTACCATGATATCATGATAGTGCTTAAAACACTAGCCTTCCTTCCTGCTGTTTCTTACAAGGTATTACTTGCTTTTAGAGTCTGTTTGGTCTGTGTTTGTTTAATGGAACATGGGAAATACCATAATGATGTGCTATCCACCTGCCTTCACTTGAATAATTGTTCTTCCTGCTTGTAAATGGTTTGCAAGCCCATGAGATAGCAAAACCAAGATAAAAATAAATGGTAACTGCCCACATGTTAACATTTCTCCTCCTCTGTAGGTAGAAAGATCTTCAGCATGCGAAGAAAACTAAAAAGTGAAAGAACAGTAGTTGTACTGACAGTAAGTTTGAAAATGGGTAACAACTACTTCATGGATGTGAACTTTGCCTGCCTGTACAGGGAGTGCCCAGAGTAGATGGAAATGTTTCTTTAGAGGTACACAATGTGGAAGTGATGAAGAGGAGCTGCTGCATTATTTCATGCACATGGAATCTAGGAAATAAGTGCTTAGTAACTGGGCTTTATGAATACCCCCTTGTGTAGGGAAAAAAGAGAAGCTATCCTCTTTCTGTCTGACGCAGATTACTTGTGTATTAAATTATTTTCTGAACATGCCAGTAGGTTTGCACAAGGTAAATGAAATAGACTTTCCTTCCATAATTGTGCATGCTGTAAACCATAGCTCAGGTTTGCATGTTTGACTTTTAGATGTCTATGTCAGTGAGATAAATCACATCAGGAGAGGCAGAGGCCTGTGACTGAAAGCACTGCCTGGAGCTTCACAGGTTTTTCCACAGGGCTTGAACTTCCTCCTCCCCAGCTGATTTCTACAATACTCACCAGTTCTGTGAGTTAGAACCATTTCATGGACTAAATTTCAAATGCATGTGCACTGATTCGGAAGAAACAAAAGAGTTCCTTAGCTTCTGGGTTAAATTTGTAGATGAGCAAACATCCTCAAGGTATTCTTTCAAACACAGGCTGTAATTATGAATCTCTTTGACTGGTCCCTATGCTATTTTCAAGGTATACTTTTGGGATATGTTTGAAGAGAGGAAAGACATTCTTCAATCGAAGCACACAACTGGGAAATCAGATTTATCATCTGTTCAGTCCTAGCATTCCTGCATGATCTTGAGCAAGGTGCTTGAAATATACTTCTGTTCTGAATAATACTTAGATTTAAAGCCTTGTTCAAGAGAATGAAAGCCTTTAGATATTCAAAGTGTTATGTGCTGACTCTACTATCACACACACAAAAAAAAAAGAAAAAACAAAGCCAAGCATCTCCCTTCCCCAACCCAGAAAGAAGCAATCACTGCTTTTTTTATGATTATTTCTCTTTAACTTGAAGAGCTATTTTTCAGGAAAAGAAGCTGATGTTCTGTCTTGTACATCAGGTAAATGGGAACCACAGGGCTCCCCTGCCTTCTGTTATACATCCAGTCTCATCACCAAAGGCTATCACACTATTTTTTCATTTATCTGTGCACAGAAAAGGTCTCCCTTTATTAGCAGTATTTTTTGACTTCTTTCTGGCCTTTAATAATGGTTCTAATGGCCTGCTTCTAATGAGTAAGAGGTGGGCCCAATTAAAAATATTCCCAACTTGCACAGCAAAGAGAGACTTAATCAAGAAAACAGTGTTGTACACAAATTCTAAATTAACTTTACTCAGCACCTGCAATGCACAGCTTTTTTAGATCACATATCGTGGGTGTTTGAAAACATAATATTCTGGTTTTGTAAAAATATCGATATAATGATCTGTTGGCAAAACCTTTTTCTGTTTGTTTGTTTGTTTGTTTGTTTGTTTGTTTGTGTTGCTTGGGGTTTTTTCCTTTTATTTTTCACCCCAGTAACATCAAAGAAGCAAAACCAGGGATAATAAATGACCTCTCTGCAATTGATGCCCAGAGCCTGGAGAGGGATCACGGGTCAGCAAGAGAGCACCTGAAGAGCAGCACAAAGGAATTTCAGCCACTCCAGACAGTAAGTCAGCTTCACTGGGGACCCAGCTTAAATGTGTCTATACAAGACATGTTCCATGGGGAATAAAGAAGAGGAGTTAGAGATGAGCATATGCCTGCAGGGCTAGAATTTTATTGGCATAACGGAGATATGATGAGATGGCTCCTGTGACTGGAGTGTTGGAATAGAAGGATGCAGGCTCTTTAGGAAGGGCAGGCAGGGGAGATGAGAGGTGTTTCCCTCTATCTCAATGACCAGCTCTACTTTGGAATGGCTGAGAAGCCAACTGGGAATTTATGGGTCAGGATTAAAGGCAGGGCAGGGACAGATGACATTACAGTGGGGGTCTGCTACAGAAGGTCCAACCAGGAGAACTGAGTGAATAAGGCCCTCTATAGACAGAAAGGAGCAGACTTCAAGTACTGAGGCATAAAATCAATGACTGATGAAGAAAATAATAAGGGTGCCCTTAAAGGTCAAGGTTTTGTGAATGGAAGTTTTAGGTCAGAATATAGATCTGTGTGCACAGAAAACTAGGAGTCCAGGAGCCTAACATTTTATGATTTAATGCAGTAAGAAACTTTTTTTTATTACTATGTTTTCTTACAAATTTTTGGAGTTCATGATATTGAATTCAGATCCAAGAAGTGACATATAAGAAAATGAGTGCGGCACAAGATGTACTTCTCCTAGTCTCAAAAGTATGCTTTCAAACTTTTCTTGCCATCTGTTTGCAGAAATACTTTTTCATCAGCTTTCTCATCTTGGTCTCTCTTGCCCTCTGTCCCCCTCTCTTAAACACACATACAGACATCAGGTCTTGCATTACGTGACAGGCCTGGCATTGGTTATTTCTTTTATCTAGACGAAATAAACTAGATGAAATAAAGAAACAGCATTGATTATAACATATAAGAGTGAAAATGTTTTATTGCTTTGGATGTAGCCAAGAGTAACTCAGGAAGGTTTTGATGACAATGCGTCTTAAAGAAACAATGCCATCAGGCGTTTTCCCAGAGGTATGATACAATTCAGAGTTAATATACTGCAGGTAGGATGTTTAAATGAGTTCAGAATTTTTAAGAGGTTTATTATCGCTAAACTTTCTCAGTAATTCCAGAAACTGCATTTCGAATAACTTGATTTGATTGCCCGGTAGTTTAGCTTGATTATATAAAAAAACTATTTTTGGTATGTTAACTGTTGAATAAAGTCCTTAATTTCTGACCGTTAATCAAGTATATAATCTAAAGCACTGATAATTGTTTGAACTCATTCAGTCTTATGAGTAATATCATCTAACAAGAACAAAAAATTCTGTATGGTAAACAGAAGACTTTAGAACCTAACAATCTTCTCTGGTATAGACAATTCCACCTTAGATGCTTTCTTTGGATTTGATCTTGATTTCTGTCTGTTTGTTTCTGCACAAGAATGTGAGTGCAGATAAATTCTTAAACAAATGTTGTTCTAAGCATTGGAGCCTCTGTGAACCTGCAATTCTGAATGAGGAGCTGAAAGTGTTTTAATCCTGTCTGCTATTTACACCAGTCAACTGAAAGACATAAACAAATACCAAAAGACAACCAGGGTCAGTGTAGTGAAACATGGCTAGGATAAATCATTCAAGAGAAAAAGTATTCTGCAAGAACGCACAGAATAGGTCAGGCTAAAAATAAATAGGAAACTTCTGTCAGCCATTTCTAAACAAGTAATAGAGGTCTTGATCTTAACATATAGTGCTGTTTTTCCCCCTGTATTACTGAAAAACAAGAGTAACAATAATAAATGTGGATATTCTTTGTGTATTAATAAGAAAAGGGTTTAGGTGTTTCAAAGCTTCTTTTTTTTTCTTCAGCAAACTTAATTCTTCTGCTTCTTATCCAGAGGGACACTACACATAATTTTTTTTTTATATATAATATGAAAAACAGAATAAAAACATCAAACACAGAACAAATAAATAAATTGGAAAATATCTAGCAGCTTCAGAATTTTCTGCTTGAATTCACTTACACAAACTTCTGATCCTTGGGGTAAAATGAGGTAGTTTTTTTTTTTTTTTTGGGTGGGGAGCAGTACCTCTATTCATTTAAGAGCTGATTTTCCACCTAGATGGTAACTACCTAAGGAAAATATTGCTCAATTGGAAGTACTTAAACTTAGTGCAGTATTTAAACTGAAAACAATTCACCTGATTTTGAGTTCCTGAGATACCAACCAAAATGCACACAAGAATGGAACTTTGGCATTGAAATGATGTCCCATATATCCCATACTGAAAGATATTCCATGGCACTGTCCTAAAACGCAATTGCTACCTATATAATTTGTCTCCCTAGAGTTTCTACATCAGCAAATCTTAGAAGTTTTTATCTACTAGGATCCTTACAACCCAAGCCATTCCATGATTCTATAATCTATAGCTTCCATTCATAAAACAGTACCCTGTATCACTACCCTAGGCCACAATTTAATTGAATTTATTCACCATTTAGTTAAGCTTTTTACAAGAAGTATTATACACTGTCAATTATTATTTTCTTCTCTCATTTACTGTGGTGCAGTTCAAGTAAGAAAAACAAAGCAAATGTTTTTGAAATAACTATTTAGCTTTTTATTGCTTAGTTAAGGAAGGGATCAGTTTTTATACGGACTTAGATGTAAAAGCACAATGAATATTTTGCATATTTTGTCCTAATTGTAGGAACATATTCTTACTGCAAATGTTGGATTGGTGAATGTTCAGGGACTTGTTCTTGAGTAACTATTTCATAGATTCAACTGGGAGCTCTTATACGAACAGAACTGTCTAGTGGAGAAAGAAGGAGAATGCCAAATGGAAGCCCGGATAGTTTTCTGATTTGTACCAAAGCACAGGTGGGTGTCTATGTCTGGATTGATACAAAATGATTGTGATGTTCTGACTGATTTGTATGTTTTCAGTATGCACTAGCTTTAAAGTGTAATTCTGCAAGCAACGCATGATATGCTTGCTCGGTAGTCTTGTGCAATCTGCTTTTCTCAGATGGAGTTCATACATATTAAGGTAAATTCATTCAAAATTTTTGCAAGATTAGGGTCTCATGAAATACAGTAAAAATTTCAATATGTCAGTTTCTGAGAACTTTTTATGTATAGTATTTTAGAGCCACTGCATGGCCAGTTATTTTAAACAGATTTGTTTTTCGTGTCTTTTAAAGCAAACATAATAAGATATAGACATCAATTTTTTTGTACACAGCACTGTAATTTTGTGTGACTCATCCTTTTGAATTTAATGAGACTCTTTGTTTAACTAAAGTTATTAATGTTATGGGGTTTTTCTTCTGTTGTATTGGAATCTATGGAGTATAATTGCTGTGTAAAGTACTAATGTGACCATGTATTAAGTACATTTAGACTGTTATGTAAAAATGCAGAGGATAATTCAACTTTGTTATTGGAAATTAGCTAGTCAACTTGTGGCACTGTCTCATTCAAGCACCAGTGCCCTTACAGATGTTGTTTTTCCTGAATTTTAGAGAAGGAATGATTTAGCTAGGGTTATGCAACATTTTTAGCTCTCCAGATGCAGAGACAAAGTTAGGTGTATTAATTGTGCTGGTCCTTTTGTACTGCTGTCATGTACATCCAGTCTTCTTACCAAAACGAATGAACAAGTTCTGTAGAAGTGTTTAGCCTTTAGGCAGAGCCTAGCTACTCTGATCTAATTGTAATTCTTTTCTTTTGATACGGCATGGCTGATTCACTTTATGAGGTGGAAGGTATTGTATTATTCAATGTTAGTCATGCAGGGTTTTCCTTTCTTTTTTTTTTAAATTTTGTCAAAGGAGCTAATGTACATGACTAATATTTCCATCTAATACCTAAACTAGAGGAAAAGCCAGTCATACAGCTTTTTTCTTTTTTGGTAATACACAAGGGTTCAGATTTAATAACCTAATTTTCTGTCCCTAAGTTTTTGTTTTAGCATGGGTTCAGAAATAGTACCAGTCCTTCTGCACAGTGGTGGAACTGTGCTGTCTCATACTACGAAGGGGAAATTTACTATTCCTTGTTAGCAGTGTATTTTGAAAGAGGATGATATATTTGTTGTTAATGTTAAATTTTTTTTGGTGTCTCCTTTTGAGCACTGGAAACTTGTAGAGACCCTCAGTGGCAGAATTTTTAATCTAAAAAAAGAAATGGCACCTTGGCAGAGCATAACACTCCTGACAGGAAACCAGTCTCTTGAACGAGGTGGTTGTTTTCTGGTCGGTTGCAGGAGCCTCCATTGCAAGAATCCCTGCAGCAGTGTGTTCACCTGGATCAGGTTAAGACTACCTGTGATGCTATTTCAATTATTTCCTATAACTCAGATGGCCTTCAGTCCTCCATGAACACTCCAGCATCTCACAGATATGTTTATATTGGTTGTTTTAAATGATACAAAAAACATCTCCTGCCTTAATGACGTATAAAAGACTGTCATATATGACCATTTCTGTCAAAGGCACAAAAAACCTTTCTGCTGGCTGTTTACAACTGTCTCTGTATTTTGGTCAGTCTTGCATCAGGAACTGCCTGAAGGAGTCAATGAGCCTGCCAGATTCTTTATCCAAGGTAGCTGTATTTTTAATAAATGCATATTAATAAATTATGCATGAATAGCATATGTATTGAAGCATACAGATGGTGGCTATCAAAGAGTCTAGGCACAGCAGGGCCTGTTTAGGAGAATTCCAGGGCTGTCTTTAATTCACACCTGGAGAGCTCCTGTATCAGAATTTTTGTTGTGAAGCTGGTTAAAGGCTTAGTCATTGACTTTGTCTCAAGTGCTGCCTCCTCAATGCTGGGAGTACTCGGGAAGCTCCTGCACCACCCAGGAATTCATTGACAAAGGGTGCTGGGTGTGCATGCAGTCACAGCACTGATATCCAGCTGGGCCACAGCTGGAATTATTGGATGGACTTGAATTTTATACTTATATCCCAATTGTAACTTTGATTTTACAACTTTTACCAGAAAACAAATTGAGTCCTGTTGGAGTTCCTGAACACTTATGCATATATTCATATCTGTATTGATTTTGCCTAAGGTCTTTTGCCCCGAATATGTTAAAAAAGTAAGAAAGAGCTTTTTCGTTTGGCTTGGTTTTTTGTCCGTTTCTTCGTTCTTGTAACAATGATAGTAGGAGTACAGCTGAATCAAGTGCATAAAGATACTAGGTTTTTTTAGTTAGGTCAACAGTGTTTTCCCCTTTGTGGTACAGAAATAAGCAGTCGGACTGAAAGGGTAAATGAAAAAGCAGCAAGACAAATCATTGAGCTTCTAAGGAAAGCAGTATTCACTATTCAGTTGTACAAACTGAAGATGCGTTTTACTTTACAAAATGTGTAGAACTGTAACTCAGGCAGGGTTACCAGATTGTAAGTAATTGTAACATTTAATCATTTTATATAAACCCATCTTCTAAAAATATGTTTTTTATTGGCTCACTTTTATTAAACTGCCTGAAATTTTGCAGTTGATCATAACAAGGTAGGTACTTCATATTTTAGGAATTTGTCATTTATAACTGTATGAAATTTATTACCTCTCACTCAACATATTGATTATTTAGAAAAGATATTTTATTGGCAAGACTCTAAGAACTTATCCATTAGATTTTAAGTAGGATAGAAGTAGACTAGACTAGACTAGAATAGAATAATTCATTTGGAAGGGACCCACAATGCTCATTACTCCTATGCACCTCTATACCGAAGCCGACACACCATTTCAAAGGGAATCTCATAGCATCTCTATTTGTGACACATTTACAAAAAGAGTGAGTGCTGAAGGGCAGAAATCATGTGCCTTATGAATTTTTCACATTCTTAGAATCTATATTTATTTATTCCAAATGGCAGCTGGGCATGGAAAATATTTCATGTGATTTCACTGCATACCTTGTTTGAATGCTTAAGATCATTGTTTAAATATGATATTCAAGTATATACTCCTGTGGAAAATACCCATACAGACACTTCCTCATTCAAAGCAATATCTAATATTTTCTTGCACATCTGACCCTATAAATTGCTGTCATCAGGGTTAACAAATTATAAGATTAAATCTTTTAAGTAGCACCTGAAAATAACTGTTCAATAACTCAGTTCCCATGAAAACAAAAAATGAAAGATATAGGGTACCTTGAAAAAAAAAGGTCTCTAAATATGAAAATAATTTACTTGGTCCACATCGCTATAACTGCATTCTTGCATGTCTGCATTTCTCTCAAAGGTAAGAGTCTAAAAAATATTATCACACTACTTGTAACTTTTATGTTTTTACTGTGGTGCACTATATCCCACTGCATTTCATATCAAAAGAAATGATAAATGGTAATATATCGTGATACATGTGGTTGTTAACGAAAAAATAAATAATACTTGCTGTTACATAAATGAATGATCTGTAAATAGACTGTAGAAGATCAAAGAGGAATATCATAGCAAAAGACTTAAAGTAGAAACCCTTATTTATTGCTGTATAAACCTACCCCCAAATATGTTACTAAACCACTGTGCATGTCTCATTCATTTCTCTTACGCAACATAAGATCATTCTATAGAACTTCCAATAAGATGCCACAAGAACTTATGAATTCCCTACTGAGAGTGTACAATTCAATCCCTTTTTTTTTCTTATTTTTTTCTTCCTGAATGTTTGAATGCTTTCAGTTTCTTTGAAATTATTGTAGGGTACTAAGTGCTCTGGTTATTCATGACTAAAAGGTCATTAAATTACAATGTCCTGGTTGAAAATACTGTAACTTACATGACATTTATCAAGGAGATTATATGAATCTACTTTTGTTCTGTGAGTATAAAAGGTGAGACTTCTTGTTCTTTTCTGTACAGTAAGATTAAAAAAATGAAATTCAATTCCATAGCATTTTTTTATTTTTTGAGAGAAAGCATTTTCTTAGGTGATTGTGAAGACATTAGTGCTAATAGAACTCTTCTAAAGAGTTCTCAGCGTGTAAGTAAAATCCCTAAAATTAATCCCACATTACCATTAGCTTCTGTTAATACTCCTATTTTTTGTCTAACTGGTATCTTTTATCAATATACATGTCGTAGCATCATTCAAAGTTCTATTGATCCAAAGAAGCTCTATGCTATAAATAAACCCATTTGCTGCAGGGTGTGAAGCAGAAGTTGCTTTGGTTTACATACAAGGTTGCAATATATATTTAGCATAAGGTCTTTTTGGTACCTTAATTCGGGCAGGGCCATCCCTGTAAATATTTTAATAACCGGATTGTAACACACACGGATAAGAAATCAAACTCTCAGTGGCATATATAATGATGTTAATATAAGACATAATTGCTGTTCTTTGTGGAAGATACTATTGCTCATCTTGGTGAAGAGTCGCTAAAAAAAAAAAAGGAATTGCTTTTTATATGTGTCCTTTGAGGATAATGGTGGGGTGATTAAAGTACACCTTGAGAGACAGAACCTAAGATGACTACCCATGGATTATCCACATGCAAATATCGTTGCTTAAGAAAGTTAGGGTCATTTTGGTGCAAATTCAGGCTGTGTTCCTCCGCTGCATGCTGCTTGTAACAGAAACAGGTATTTGGAGGATTCATGTTTGCTAGGGTTTTTAGCAGGTTCTTAAAGCAAATCTGAAAATAATCTTCATGAATTCTCCTTCTCCCACTCTGCTTGCAATGGTGTGGCTTCACCTTGAATATTGTGTGCAGTTTTGGGCATCACAATATAAGAAAGAAATTAAACTGTTATAGAGCGTCCAAAGGAGGGCAAGGAAGATGTGGAAGGGCCTTGAGGGGAAGCTGTATGAGGAGCAGCTGAGGGCACCTGATCTGCTCAGCCTGAAGAAGGCTGAGGGGAGACCTCATCGTAGTCTGCAACTTATTCATAGGTGGAAGAGGAGGGGCAGACACTGATCTTTTCTCTGTGGTGATCAGTGACAGCACCTGAGGGAATGGCCTGAAGTTGAGTCGGGGGCAGATAAGTTGGATATCAGGAAAATGTTCTTCACCCAGGAGGTGGTTGGGCACTGGAACAGGCTCCCCCAGGAAGTGGTCAGAGCACCAAGACTGACAGAGCTCAAGAAGCATTTGGGCAGTGTTCTTGGGCACATGGTGTGACTCTTGGGGATGATGTTGTGCAGGGCCAAGCATTGGACTCAGTGATCCTGATGAGTCTCTCCCAATTCAGCTTATTCTATGATTCTGTGATTATAATCCAATGGACTAGGCTACAGCCAGATCCAGACTAAACTCATTGAAGGCCAGGAAGTTCTTGGTAGGAAGTGCTTTGCTCTGCTGAACCACTCCATTGTAATACATGACCTCCAAGGAGGCTATATTGTTCATCTGACAGGTTCAGGTGGATTGCAACACACCATAATTATTAACTCTTAGCATTCCTATTTTTTTTCAACCAAATAATGATCACAAAATTGGGTTAAAATTCATGACTGTTACCAGCATTTAGTTTAAATTTGTGTACCAGCTGACTTAGAGGGAGATAAATCTTAAAATTATTAAACCTTTTTCTTGGGTTTTTTTTTTAGGCAAAGTTAAACTTGAGGAATATATTAAATTTTCTGCAAGATTAGTGAAAAGATGAATAGTCGGAATAAGTCTTGCGAAAAGCATAGGCTGATATTTCACTATAATGTGTTAAAAACTTTGACTTCATCAAGCTGCTCATCAGTACTTTTCAGAAAGGATACAAATTTGCAGTACTCAGATAAACACACGCTTGAGTCAGGGTGCTGTGTTCCCACATTTTCAAACTGATTCTTACAGTTTTTCCGCTTCTGTGTTGGTGTTGCACTGACCCCTACGTGTTTATGGTGGCTATGTTAGTTACGGGGAAAGAGAGCTTCTTAGCTTTTTTCTTACAAATGCTGTTGTATCTTGGATAGCTGGGGAGATTGCCATTTGCTTCTAACTACTGTTGATAGTTTCAGTCAAACTATTGGCAGTAAGTCCTTGTCCTCTTAGCAGCATCCAAGCATGTGAGATAGGGATCGATTGAACCGAAAAGTTAATTTTACCGCAATTTCTTCAGCACCAGAAAATTATCACAGCCTTGCTGTTGCTACTTTACCGTCTTCTTGTTTCTGTCCTGAACTTCAGCACCTACGGCTGAGGAGGCAAATCTCATTGGCCTGAAATTCACGGATAATTAAAATTAGACATTTAATTAGTCTTAAAATTACACATTAGACTTAACATTAAAGACACTGAAGTCTGCTCTATATCATGAGAACTAAAAGAAAAATACTTGGTTTTAACATCACATGCTTTTTCTGAGTCTTTCCACCCTCAAGAGTTAACAGTAGAAACAGACTGTAATTGGCCCGTGTTACAAAGCTCTAGAATACTGTGTTGTAGGATCTTAGAACAGAACTCTGCAAAAAAGTCTTGATTGTTTTTTCCCCATGCTGTTCTCAGAACTACTTTTAATTCTGCTCCTAAGGGAAAAACAGGCTGGCATTTGGAAGACACATTGCAGATCTAAGCCTCTAGTTACTGTCAGTAAATGCTCTTGCTGCTGTAGCAGAGCTGCTTTGGCATTCTTTCAAAGGAAAGATTTTTCATCTCAGCTGTTTCCAAAGAAAATACTTTTTTTTCTCAAGGAACATATATTTTCTACTGTTAGAAATAACACAATAAGTTGTGATGTCCTATTATAATTTGTATTATAATAATACAATAAGTCATTAAAGTTACTATGGTTTTCTCCAGTCTATTTTAGAAATTATTATGGGAATAAAAATGGTGTGCAGGGGCCCAGCTTCTGTAACAAAGACTCCTGACCTGAATGTATTTCATAGTTTTCTCCAGAATGAGAAATTTCTGTCTAAAATTTAAACAAAATTAAACACAAAGCTATAGGTACAATTATTCTCTACATTGTGGGTAATCATCCAGCAAATTCTTCCCTGACAACTACACAATTGAAACTTTCTGTGACTTATTGTTACTAATTTGATAATTTAATCAATCACTGGTGTTCAATTGCTTGAGACAGAGGAAAAAAATGAATATAATTGGAAACTCCATAAAAGAACCGGAGAGAAAAAAAATGCATGAAGAAAGCAGTATGTAAGATTGGAGGAAATGCACTGCCATATATTGTGATGTATGCAACATACTTTTCTCTCTGCTAGGGGAAACCTTCAAAGAAAATTTTTTAAAAAAATCAAATCTTATTTATAAAACCTCAGCAGTAAGGTGAAATTTAAGGACAAATGTAAAAAGAGGATGATCAATAATGCTGAGAATTTTTTAACAGAGTACAGGAGTATTCTGTCTCTGTTTAGAAACCTAACATGAGCCAGACAACCTTTGATTATGGAATTAGGGGAGAAAGCAATCAGGTTGTTCCCGTAAATCCTTTCAGTCACTCACCTGTCTACTTAAGACACTTGCCCCTATTCTCTAGCCCTATCTGTCTGCCATCCCAGTTCTGGGATGTCAGTCTTGATGCTGTTTTCTCTCTCCTTGTTTCAGGTAGTTACCTCACTCCTCATAGGTTTATTTTGGTGTACTTCACTTTGAAGAGCTGGCTGAAATCCAGCCAGAAGGCTGGAGAGGGAAAACCTGCTCAAAAGCTGGAGCAGGGAGAAACTGCTGGCTTGCTGGATCAAGTGGATGGCTTTGGGTTTTGCTTGGGTGTAAGGAAAGAACTTGCAGGAGCCTGATGAGCGAGACTGTTCAATGGTACTGGCTGCTGTCAGGGAAGGTGTAGCATCTTCTCAACATGCTCTGCAATGTACTTGCTGCCAGATGACAAGCAAGGGAGGCTGCTTTGTTTTCCCCTCTATACTGGCTGTGCTAGGGCAGTGGAAGTGTGAAGGATTTACAGCAGGTGCTTCATAGCTGACCAGAACAGGATCTAGAAGCAAAGCCTAGTTCCTGATTTTCATGTGTAGGTAAACTGGAGAGCACTGTAAGTGCTCCCCAAGTCTCAGGAGTTAACCCTCCAGAAGTGAGAATGCTGACCAGGAAGCTCCCAGCCCTGTGGGAATGCTGAGGAGAGGGTATCTTTAACCTAGACTGCACTTAGCTGCCTTTGATGCTATGGAGCCACTGCTGAGGATTTATACACCAAAAAGACCCTTAGAAAAGAAGTCCTTATGATAGGTCTTTCAAAAGAATTATGCTTTTAACAAAAGCTTTTCCCTTTTTTCTATAATTGCTGGGGTTTTGTTCTTTTTATTTTGTCAGTTTTCATGCACAATGTGGAGGATCAGAATTTTTTTCCCTTTACCTAATATTACTCAGCTCAGGATCCCAGGAAAATGTTTCAAATAGCAGAATATGCATATGGCTTTAAAGAAAGTGTTCTGGGTTGGGATTTGTTTGTAGGTTTTGTACAGTTGCTTCTCAATGACTTAAAACTGACTAAGATGGGAAGAGAAATAAGGAATAACAGGCTGTTTTCTGTATGTTGTTCTTCCTTTTGGGATAAAGCATATTTATTTCACACTTGTTTTAGAGATCATTTTCAGTATATGTGAACTATTACTTTGACTGCATGCTGATACATTTTAATGAAAGTCTCTTCATTAATTTTGCAGTGAAGTTTTCTTTTTACACCATGCCCTACAGGTTTTTCCCACCCCTGTACATCCCTCTGGGTTTCTTTGGTGGTTTAGCATCCTAATGTACCTAGAGGAGCTGCTTGATGTCGCCTTCATAGTAACATCTGCAAACAAAATGCAGCCCACAAGTTTCTGTACAAGTAAGCACTTTTAGGACAGATATATATGTGCCTTTCTCTGTCCTTAAAGTGTAGATCACTGCCTTTTCAAATTGCTCATAGAGCTAGTTTCAGCAAACTAGCTTTTATCTGTGCAATCACATGCTTGCACACTAGGAGACCCCCTTGCACACACAAGCGGGAACAAGGTGCTCTTCCCCTCTGGTGTTTCCTAAGGATTACTTCAGATCAGTTTCTGAATTGTCTAAAGGCTTCTAAGTTTTCTATTATATATGGAACTTTGGTACCCTGTTAAGATACCTAAGGGCAACTAAGGGAGCAATTATCTTGTTCTTTGATTGTCTGAGTTTAAATTGATAAGCTAAATTTTGGCTTGGCTGTCAGAGGCAAATGTCTCAAGACAGCTGCAACCTCACTGCATTCACACAGGACTAAATTTGGGCATACGTCATCTTCTCAAATAATTTGCAAAGTAAACTGGTTTATGCTGAAGAGCAGAAAACCAAAGGCTAGGACTAGGAGCAAGCTGTTCCATCTATAGAACTTGGGAGAAAAGAACTCCTTGAAAGAGTTGATGCTCAGTGCCAGAGCTTCCAGGCTGCAGACTGTGCAGCCTTCACTGTCTCTTCATCCAGTAATCGCTTCCGCAAATTTGTCTTCCTCGACCTCTACCCAAAACTCTTGTGCTTGGAGGCAAGCTGTTTGACTGACATTGTCAGCTGTCATGATACAGGTGTGCAGTGCCATCAGGAGCACGCTGTCTTAGAATAGCAAGTGCTGCAGGTGTTACTGAGAGCTTTGTTCAGTATTTTCTTTCCGAATGTGTATACTGGAACATGAATATCATCTGTTGCTCTCTTGACTCCATAAATTAATCTGCTGGTCTCTCTTGGACTCCATAAATAAGTAAGAAAAAGGACTGGACTACCACTCTGCTGCTGTAATTTAATATATTTCAGCTGACTGTAAGACTTCTGTATCTTTGTGAGTTTGGGGGATTTTGATCTAGGTTAAACCATGTTTCTGTTCACATCTGCAGACAGGAATCTTTATTGATCTGTAGAAGTCACCTGACTGTGTAAGCAGTGCTGATTATGTTCTGCTATTATATGTCTCTACTCAAGGCTGGCTGCTAAAGGGTCTGTGTTAGTTAACAATGCAGCACAATTAGTTGAACAGATTTGTAGCACAAACAGGTACTGAGAACGTTTCTTCCTTTTCAAGGGTTCCACTGCACATGTACCACAGTGCACATCAAAGTGCAATAAATGGCTGTGGAGCTATGCTCTGAAAGTGCATTTCAGCTTCAGACTGTAATTCTAGTGCATGTACCCATCAGGTCTTCAGTTAAGATATACCTGACAAAAAATGCCTGGCTACTTGAGATTTAGTGACTGAATTAGCAAACCAGCAATTTTTTCCTAGCTTCACAGCGGTTCTGTAATATCATCAGTGCATGGGCAACTGTGAACTGAGCATTACACATCTGCTTTATCCCATGAATCCTTTGGGTTGGAGAAGACCTTTAAGATCATCAAGTCCAACTGTAAATTCAGCACTGCCAAGTCCAATACTAAATAGTTTCCCTAAGTGCCACATCCACGAGTTTTTAGATACCTTCAGGGATGGTGGCTCATTCACTTCCCTGGGCAGCCTGTTCCAGTGCTTGACAACCTTTTTGGTGAAGAAATTTTTCCTAATGATCAACTTAAACCTCCTCTGGCACAGCTTGAGGCCATATCCTCTCATCCAATCACTTGTTACCTGAGAGAGGAGACCTACCTTCAGCTCTTTTTGCAACCCCTTTTCAAGTAATTGTAGAGAATGAAAAGGTCCCAGTCACTTCTCAACAGCCACTTCTCATCAGACTTGTCCTCCAGACCCTTACTACCTTTGTTGCCCTTCTCTGGGCGCACTCCAGCACCTCAATGTCTTCTGGTGAAGAGGCCAAAACAGTATTCAATATATTTTGCCTTGGACCTGTGTAACTGAAGAAACTGATTCCCCAAGTGTCCTTATAGAATACAACTATTCTTCCTCTTCCTTTGCATCTTGAAGGTAGCACTTCAGCTATGTGATTTTACAAATACTGAAATTTGACTTGTTTTACAGAAATCTACTGGTTTCTGTGATGAGATTTTCCTTTCACACAGAAGCTGATGACGGCTCTCAGCTTTTCTGTATAGTTATGCACTCTTTGTTTCAGTCCTGCTGTGGATGTATTTCTTTTCCTGAGTTAATCTGGGGAAGGCATAACTCAGGAGAAGGTATGTGGCATTTTCAATAAGGCAAATATGCTTATTCCTTCAGGAACACTGAAGTTTGTGTTCAGACTTGATAATGCCAGCAATAATGAAAATTCAAATAATGAAAAATGAAATGTTTTCAGTCTGTTTTCTTTCCTAGTTGAATAACCATTAAAAAAGCTGAAGCAAAAAAAGCATCAAGTTTTCTTGTATGTTCACCCCACCGAGTGTCCCAAAAGATCTTCAGGAAAAGTCAAAGTAATTGTTTAAGCATTCAATGAAATCCTCAAAAAGTATTGACCTGACATGGAGTGCCTCATAAAAATTTGGGTGGTAAATTCTGCCTCTGTGAACTGGTTGCTCTCTCTATAATCCAGCTTGAGTGAATCAGTAGGGAGGCAGTACAAATAAGTAGGAAATAAAAGAGTGTAACTTCATATGAGTGTCCTGTTTTCAGCCATGGACAGGGTTAATTTTTCACAGTAGCAGTGAGAGGGCAGAGCCTGGAACCTTGTGGGCATGGCCAGGACCCTAATGTTAGCGTAGAAACACATAATCACGGTATGATTATATGCAGGTGCTTTTATTGAAGAGCTCTGGGAATCAGGGGTACAGACCCAAATCTGACTCCGACATGGATTCGAGATGGATACATTTTTATACCCTTTCCTTACATAACTGTTGTATAATCATATGTTAATTATTAACTTAATATTGTTCTATTGTGTATATTGATTCCACCCAAGCACGAGTTTTAAGCCCCCTTCCCACAACATTTCTCATGATTGTTGTTCCTTTCTCGTGATCCTTGTTGCGATTAAACAATTATTTTTAATTATATTTAATGACTAAGTAATCATCGTGTTTAACTTTATCATCTACCATACAGGTGGGTACGCAAATGCAGGTTCACATGATTTTAGCAAAGACAATGCCCACTCCTGTTCCCAAGGCCTACTTTAGCTACCACAGTTTTAGAAACATTTTAACCCTATGCTATCAATGTTATTCCATACCATTTTAGGTTATTGCCAGGGGTGGGGGAATCTCTCTTGCTTACTGGAAGAAAGGGCGTTCCTTTCCAGTGCTGGAAAAATGTGGTGAGTGGAGGCTCTGTCTGTCATTGCTTCATTTTCCCAGGCCTGGTGAATATTTTGCATGTAAAACACACTCTGTACACTTTTGATATACATATTGTTGCTGTTACTGTTCATTTTCTTATCTTGTTGTTTCCAGTAAATTGGTCTTATCTCAATGCGTGATCTTTGCCTTTTGTTCTTTTAGCTGGAAGGAAAGGGAAAATGAGTGGCAGTGGGAGCACTAAATTTGGGAATACCACACCTCAACCACGACAATAAGCTAAAACTGATCTGCCAAAATCATTGTGGATCCAGCTGTAGATGTCTGGCACATTAGAAACGGAAGTGTTGTCACTCACATCCAATCTGACAGTGATGTGCAAGGAACTATTTAAAATCTACCTTAATTGACCGCTGTCATTTAGTTACAGTTTTTGTAGGAAGAGAAAATATGACTGCTTTCCATAAATAGACTCATTGGGAGCAAAAAAAAAAATCTTTGATATCTCACGTTCAGTCATATGAATTGGAGATTAAAGACTAAAGTAAAAATGTTAATTACATCTTGTTGACTGTTTCTCTGTTTTGCCAGCAAATAATGATAGTGTTCCAACCAAATGACAAAAAATGTTAATCCTCATCGAATGGTGGACATTTTTAAAATTAGTGCAATGATCGGAAGAATGTAAGGGTTATTGTCAGAATATCTGATTAATGGCTAGTCAGCATAAAAAAGACAGGTCAAGAGACAGGAAAATTATTACATTATACTCAAAGACACACCAACCCCGAACAAGAGTTGATGATGGAGACAATTGCAAAGACCAGAAGTCTTAGGGTACTGGTTGATGGATGGGCCATTGGAGAAACCACTCAGGCCTATCTTTGCAGAAGTTGAATCAGAAATTTGTAGTTGAAAGAAGGGAGAGGAATAGGACACACAAGGCTTCTCATATATTTCATGGGAAAGATTTAGTTTACAGGATAGTGGAGAAGGATTGTAGAATTATCTTCATTTGCAGAAGGCAAACATATTTTGTCTTTACATCTTTTGGGCAGCAAATATGTTTGCTCTCTTGAAGCTTAGTTGTTTTATAATAGATTGACTTATCCAAACAAGTCCTGAACAAGGTTTTTATCTGTTGTGATGAGCTCGTTGCTGTTCTGTTTGGAATAAATAGCATCCTGTTTTAGGATTCACAGTCCTTACACTGTGTAAGCACTGTTCAGCAATAATTAAAACTGTATTATCAACATTATTTTCAAACGAAGAACACAGACTCGTACAAGCTACTATGAAGAAAGTCAACTCTATCACAGCCAAAACAAGTACACTGGAGTATAAAAATGAGCTGGTTTCTGAGAAAAGCTTTATTAAATCAGATCCTTATCGTGGTTAAGAGACAATTAAAGACTATACTATCCCTCCAGACAAACCAGAAGAAGGAATCCCACCTGAGAGGTCTCTGCTGCCTCTTTCCATAGCAAGCTATGAGTCCCCTCACTGCAAAGCCATCTGACCCATTTTCACGGCTTTTTTCTAAGTATTATATACTATAAAAGTGTTTGTATGATATACAGTAAAGTGCTAGTTTTTCAGGCTTAGACCTGTTCCGTAAATTCATGTCATTTGGATGAAGAAAAAGTCTAATCTTCCAGCATCATTACTTAATTCTTTATCTATTCTCTCTTGCTAGATTGACTAAAATGCAAATGGACTCATCTAAATTAAGAAGTACTGGCTGTCTTCTGTTCTGATTAAACTTTCCCAGGATTTAATATAGGCTCACTTCTGCAAGTGGCCTAATAAGAAGCATCTTTGTACATGCTGCCCTGTGCTAATAGCAGCAGTTTACTCTGCCTTTCTCTTGACTGAGGCCTGCCTGATCATGTGTTTCCAGAACAGCTGTTTTAAGCAAAGCAGGCCTTGACCAAATCAGGCAATGAAATGTACAATATTAGCAGGAGGTCGGTCAGTTGAGACGATTATATGCATTTTTTTCTGCAACCTTTCTTCTGGCTCTGAAAAATAACATTTCTTTTGCATCTGCCTACCTTTCCTTCCTCCAGCCACTTGCAGAAAAACTGAAGCTTTTTGATTTTTCAGTTCTGAAAATCCTTTAAGTCGAAGTGGTTGTACAACACATAGAACAGAGTGAAGAGGAAATTATATCATGGAAGAGTGTCAGTAAAAGCGAAGTGAGCACTACTGATTATGGAGCTTGTGGAGATCTGCACTTGAATCCCTAAGGACTGGTAGTGGTAGTGTGTGAAGCTGTATTCCTTGTTTTGGACACATTGCCAGGATGACCGCTGTTAAGTGAGACAATTCAAGTCTCATCCCAACAGGGTTTTTATGGGCTTTGCATTTTCTGTTTTGATGGAATCAGTTTAAGGCTTTTCCATGACATGAACTGGGTTTTTGGACATTTGTATTGTATTGTCTACCTCTCCCCTCTAACACCCAAGTACCATTTCCACCTGTGAACTCATAACAATTCTGCCAGTGTAGAAGCCTCTGACAGGAAAATAATTAGCAGTACTGTCCAACAAATCCCATAAATTTAAATGGATAAGGTTATAAAAATGAAAAACCCCCAGCATTTTTCAAAAGAACAGGGATTTTATTCCAAAGTCCTTTTCACTTCTCAACTAAGTTTCGAGTACTACAAAATAAAATTTTCTTTTCCTTCTCTTTCTAAAAGATCCGTAATGATCTATATACACATTCTTTGCCCTGGTGTTTATTTTCTTAAGTCTTACAGGCTTCTACAAAACTATTTATGTCACTAGGCCCTCACTGAAGTGCATCTAGATTGTACAAATAGAGTGTAAGAGAGCTCCTGGCTTCAGCTTCATAGATAACTTATAGGTTCTCTGCCTGATGAGAGGAAATAAAAATCACATTTAATGGTTGACAGCCAATGGTGACTTCCAGGCTTTCTCTTCTTTCTAAAAATCTGTTATTATAGTTGAGTGTCAAGAGAGTCTTGAAGAGAGCTGTAAAAGAAAAAAGGCAATCACTAACACTACAAAAATTTAGGATTGAAAATAACTTCTCTGCCTATGGGACTGGGGGACTGAGAATAAAACATAGTATTTCTGGGTCTGAAACTCGTGTTATGTGGCTTTTTCTGTGTTTTTGTTAATAAATAATTTTCTTCACAAGTAACTATTAAAACAGAATATTAACCCAAGGTTTATTTTACTTGGGAACTTGAAGCTGAGTGCTCTTAAGTTGTTTGGAAGCCTGAGATGAAACCAAAAAAGATAAATCCGAGTATCAGTATTAACAAGTTACAGGACATAAAATATGTTTTTCTAAAATACTTACCTTATTTTTCAAAAAAAAAAGCATTTTTACTGTCTACTTTTCACCATAATTTGGAAATACGCCCACGCTATGTAGACTCTATGGTAAACTACATACCTTCTCAATTAGATGTAGTCAAAATGTATCCTTAAAATCAGATTTTGTAGGGATACAAGAAAATTAGTGTAAAGCTGAGTTTTTTAGCCAAAATCTTTGGTCCCTGTTTGAAGCTCTGAAATGCTAAAAACATCTGTCGGACAGTTTTAGTGTTGTTTTAACTTCAGCTTTTTTTTTATCTGACCTATGAGTTTTTCCATTATATATCATTAATTACACAACACCATGTTCTTGCATTGGATGAGAGCACTCTGTTTGCTGTTTGCTGTTTGGACTAATTGGTCTGCCCTTCAGGGAGGACTTCACAGAATCACATAATTGTTAGAATTGGAAGGGACCTGTGTAGATCATCTAGTCCAAGCCCCCGGCTAAGACAAGGTCACCCAGTGCAGGTTACAGAGGAACATGTTGTAAATCCCCGGTCATCGCACGGCGAGTTTATTTAGAAGTGGCTCAAAGTACTACTTCTCCCTGAGGTGGCACAAAGGAGAACTTGACAAAAGTTCTTGGGATGTCAAAAAACAAACTTTACTGGCAAACTTTAGAAGATCAGGAACTTATAGAATTTCAAGCAAAATTTCAATCAAAATAAAACATTTCACAAAGCCTTGATTTAGCAAACTCTAACCCATCCAACCCTAAATTACCCAGACTTCAAGAAGAGGAAATCAGTAGGAAAAAGGAGAGAAAGAGAGAAAAAAGAGAGACAAGAAAGATACAGCTATTGCCCTTGGATCCAGTACGGTCTCAGATGCCACGAAATTCAAGGACGATAGGGACGTGGCCACGTGCGTCTTTGTGCAATGGTTTTTAATCTGCTCTGGCCTCCTGTGGCCACAGCTTCCCCTCAGGTGAGGCTTGTGGTCTGATAGCCACTGTGTGACTAGGCTGTGGCTCCAAAAGGGACGAGGTGTGAGGCAGTGCACCATTCCACCTTTGCAGAACTTGATCTGCCCTTTCCTCCCCACCCACACCTTAATTGTTTTGAGCCAGTAATCATTTTTTCCAGTCTCTCACATACGTCCAGGTGGGTTTTGTGATTATTTTCCTGGACATTAATCTTGTTGAGGCTACTCCTAACTTGAAAAGACTGATAAAAATGGTAAAAAAATTTTTCTAGGTCTCATAAAATAATGTGGGTTTAATTACCAGTTGAATACAAAGAAGAGAGGTTTTAGCTTGCAGGTCTACCAAACATAAAGTGTACACGAAAAAAAGGAAGTAAATCTTAAGTACAAACACTTTGCATATTTAACAAATATTATCTTAGTGTTTGAAAGCAGGAAAATAAAGGATCTATAAAATGATAATTAAGTACAGCCTGATTAAAGACTGGGTGATACCCATCACAGAGCTAACATCATCAAGAGGCAATTATGTCAGAAGGAATCAAATGTATACAAGAAAAATCAATCCCTCTGACTATGGGTTACCAAAAGGCTGGACCTCACCGTGTAGGCTGCTGGAAAAAAATGCATGTCAACCTCCCTGCTGTTACATATGGTGAGAAGCTGCACACTAGAGCACAGGTAGTGGCTGGTTGGAGAGACAAGGCCTGGGGAAAGCAGCTATACTTTTATTGTCAGAGATTCAGAGCTGTTGATGTGTTGAGGAATTTTGCCTCTTTGGAACAGGTAATAATGTGAACACAACCTTAGAACCAGACACAGTAAAAAGAGGTGGAAAAACGCAAATACGTTGTCGGAAACCATGACGTCGTCTTTCCTCATAATAATAATTTGAAGAAGGACATGAGGCAGTTAAGTGTGATCTTAGACCCCGATTTTTAGCATCTAAAACTAGGTTTGCATTCATGGGGAAATGAAGAGACATATAACATTGTTAGCATTAGCAATTATACTAGACTGCTCTTATGGGTTTAAACACTGGTACATTGTTTTCCTACCTGTAGATAAAAATGCATCTAATGCTTGTGATTTCCTGTGTGATGTGAAATACAGGGGAAACTCGACATCCTGATGTGGTTGTTCATCTTGTAATGTCGTTCTCATGGAAACATTGCAAGGATTTTTACCAGTTTCTTGGAAGCCAGAACATAGCAAAGATCAGTTATTGATGATGCACTTGTTTATTGCAAAACTGGGGCAAAATATAGAGTAGTGATTGATATTTCTACTTAAGTATAAATATATATAAACCTTTCTGTTCAAGGGTGACAAACATACGAACGTTTGGGGATCAGAAGTCTAAAGATACAGAAATTGGGGACCTGCCAAAATATGCATTACATACCTAAACACTCTGTATGGCTGCATCTTATTGCCACTTTTATTCAGACTAAATACGTAAACTTCTGTGGAGTTAAGAAAATACCTAAGTAAGAGTTACAGCAATTTATAAAAATATTTTTCTCGTCCACATTATGCTAATACATACTTCTTAAAAAGTAAGACTTTTCAAGGGAGCAAAAATGTTTAAAGGTTTTACTGTATACTGTTAAATTGGTTTGCATTAACCTACAAATTAGTCAGGTAAATTTTTTATAATCTCCACTTTCTGGGCTGAGCTATGTTTTGTTGGCAAACAGAGAGGAATGGGTAAAGAGTCCCTTCCCATTACGCACAGTATGCAAGAGTTTGTCTAAATGCAGTCTTCAAACTAGGAGCTTATACCTTTCTCATACGGTTTCACTGTCATTTTTTAATATATTGAAGCTTAGGAAGAACAGTTTAAATTAATCAGGATGTAGTCAAAATGGTAGAAACACAAGACAGTTTCAGTCAGTACTGTTTTCAAGGTGTCTTTTCATGAAACAGGTGTTTTTAATCCAATATTTTTTTCCATGCTGTGTTTTCAAAGATCAGTTAGAAATTTAATTCTTCTTAAATATTAAAACTGACTCTTAAAAAATTAATTCAGAAGCTGAAAAAAAAAAGACTTTCAGTACTCATCATGTCACTGAGTTAGATTCATTACTGTGATTTTTGCAGTCCATTTTTATATCAGTGCAAGTTCCATTGAGATTTCCATTCTAAAACTGGAGCAGTAAGTCAGAGCAGTAGCTCGGGTTTCTTGTAGGAAAATAATAAATGTCTAACCAGAGATCTCTGGAGAGTTTAAGTTGAATGATCTTTAAATAATTCTTCCCTGGCAGGTTATATAGAACACATTTATAGCCAAGGACTTCAGGGGTTTTCTTTCTCCTTACTTGACCTAGTTATTTTAGTTAAAATGTGTTACTGTAATCAGTTCATTGAACAACTAAATGCTGAGGTGAAATTTACAACCTTTTTGATAGAACCTACATGTTTTGTTCACCACAGTGGATTTTTCTTTCAATGACTTTGTGGCAGGTTTCCTTGACATCTTTCCAGACTAAAAAACGTGTGTGAAGCTTAGCTGGTTTCCATCTGCTCACCATACCTTATTTTATTCCTTTTATCAAAAATTTCTACTTGCCAAAATGCCTCTTTCCTCCCCAGAGCACTGTCCCCCCCTTTTCCTCTTCTATTTGTTTGTTTTTGTAAAACCTTTAGTTCCTTTAAAAGACTGTGATGCATGCCAGCTACAGAAACAGGTTGTGAGGAAAAATAATTTATCTGAAAAACTAAAGTTATGACAAAACCTGTCCTCCAAGATAAATCTTGGCCTTGTTTACAAGGTGGTTTTATTGCCTGCTAGTTGGGTGCAGGCAGCGCTCCTCTAAATGACTCCAAGTGTGTAACTTTGTGGTGAAAAAAAAAAAGGGGAGGAAGGAAAAGGGGTGTTCCATCAGACAAACACCCCCTTCACTTTGCTACTCTGTCTCAAGTTCTGCTCATTTCCCAAAACAATGTCCAAGTCACTCAGAAAACCTGAACAGTAACAAGAAAATGTGTTTGCAGCATTGCACTAAGTTTGAGAAATGGAACCACTGAAGACCAGAGGTACATAATGAGGAGGCCAATGGTTTTCTACAGAGCTGTCATTGACCTCGGCATTGTGCTGCTGTGCCTGGGCTAATAAGAATGGGACCTACTCCTGCTGTGTAGACCCATTCCAGTCCCCCCTCTTACAATGTCTTAATTCTCATGGGAATGGCACTCACCCCCAACTTTACCTTTAGAATACTGTAAAGGAAAGTTGTTCTCCTATCAGTTTTTTTTGGTTTTTTTTAGTCTGAAAGACAGTGTTTTGATTTGCCAAGCTTCACTTTTTGTGAAGCTAAAGCCAAACTTTAAGTTCTAATGTAAAGCAAAATTATAGAATATTAATTATTATAGAATCATAATCTTAGAATGGTTTGCGTTGGAAAGAACCTTAAAAATCATCTGGCTCCAGGCCCTCTACCAGGGGAAGGGACACCTCCACTGGACCAGGTTGCTCGATGCCCCATTCAAATTGTCCTGAAGCACTTCCAGGAATGAGGCATCCACAGCTTCTCTGGCAACTTGTTCCAGTGCCTCATGACGGACACAGTTAACAATTTCTTCCATATGTCTAACCTAAATTTTCGCTCTTTGAGTTTGCGCCCATTAGTCCTTGTCCTGTCACTACAGTTCCTGTTGAACAGTCCCTCTCCAGGTTCCCTGTAGGCCCCCTTCAGATAGTGGAAGGTAGCTATGAGGTGTCCACACAACTTTCTCTTCTCCAGGCTGAAGATCCTTAACTTTCTCTGCCTGTCAGCTGCAAGGCATTATTATGGTAGCTATACCTAAGGCGGAAAATAGGCTCAAAATATTATCTCAGCAAGATTTCATCAGACGTTAGAGATGAATAAAATAATTGCACTTTATGATTCAGGGGCAGACGGCAAACAACCCAAATTCATCCACTATACAGAAATACACCCACCAGATCTAATGGATATATGGCTAGCTGCAGATGGAGGACTCTATGTGTGACAATAGCATGGGAGTATTTAAACTCCCCAGGTATGTACATTTTTCTTAACTGTAGCTAATTAATAAATAAGTGTGGAAAAGTATTTCAGAAGGGATTTTGACTCTAAGAAGAATACAATAAATAAAAATAACATGGCTAGAGGGTTTGTTCAGGACCAACAACTTTAAAGGTCACATTCTTCATTTACTCTTTCTGAAAATGTTAAATAAATATCTGAGCTACCTTGCCTATACTGTATTTGTATTAATTTGGTTTCTATTCAGAATGTCATTTATCCTGTGAACTGTGTACTGTGAAACTCTTTAGAGAAAAGATTCTATTAGGTTTTTTTGTATGTATTTACTCATTGCATGTTCTGTAGCTAATCAAATATAAACCACTCTTAAATTCAGAGTTCTAGGGTGATAAGTTGAATGTTTCAGGGCGCTTATGCTTATTGGTTCTGGCATCTAACAAAGCGAATAGCATGATCTTCTATCAGACTGGTCTAAATAGAAGGCCTTCTTTACTTTAATCTGTAGTTTTGTGTGTCCATGTGTAAAGCATCAGAGGCTGTAGACTAACAACCATGAAAATGGAAATCCTGTGACTATTAAATTGCCTTGGTATTACCTACACAGGCTTTAACAACAAACAGGTTGTGGACAGCATGCCCACTCCATTCCCTGTTCTCTAGGTTGCAGGCAGTCATTTAGATTTCCAATGGTGCAATCACCATTCATTCTCTTATATCTCCCTTCTGTCCCTTCATTAATGGAGCATACCTGTCTGTTAAAGATTTTGATTTGGCAAGTCAGAAATCGACTTCCTATTGTTGAATGATACCTTCATCTATGAATTGCTAATGTAAGATTCAAGACTGCTTCTCTTGGTTTTCCTAGATTCAGTCCTTGGACATAGTCAAGGTGGTAGTCATCCTTTTGTCCATGGTTTTTCTTAGAAACATAGGAAAGTATAGAGAGTAAATTGCAGTTGTTATACACAAGACTGTTAATTAATGATGTATAGAACCCAAAAAAAGTCTTTATAGACGGCAACAAGTCAGTAACTAATTTTCTTCTCTCTTATTGTGTTTGAAGTTATGCTCTTTCCTTCTGACACGTTCAGAAGGCTGTGGAAAACTGTGGAAAGCCTTCTGCAAATCCTCTTTCCTCCTTTCTCTTCTTTAACTGCATATTGTTAATCCAAACAAAACTTTGATTTTTTAAAACTACATTTCCTTTTCCCCCCAGGAATTTGGGTGGCTTCTATGTGTGGGTGGCACTAAAAAGCAAAGAACAAATAGTAGAACAATAGTGATGTACTAGAAGAAGACTGGTGGAACAGGGAGCATAATACAGCTAAACAGCTGGACCTTCCAGCTGAGGTCTCCTGAGCACTCTAAAACCTGGAGTTAAGAGTGCATCTCTAATTTCTGCTCCTGCTACTCAGCCTCTAATTATAAGGCATTTTAGAAAATGAAGAAACAAAAGAAACATAAACCAAAACATTTTTTGTCTTTTCTGTGACAATGTTATGCTTCACATAAACAAAAATTTACTGGAGTAGTGAGTAGCACTGGAGCCTTCGGTTTTGGAGAATTTCACTCTCTTCCAGGGATACTTGTTAATTTTACAGATAGGAACAGCTTCAACATAACAAACATCTCATGCGTAGCATGTCCTTAGCTAGTCTCATTTTCGGATGCTCACCCGAAGATGAGAACTCAGATCTCAAATTGAGATTGGTCTGAAGAATAGAGAAATATTTAAAGCTCAGGAGGAACATAATCTCTCTAATGTGTCTGTAAACCCCTGCTCTGGATAGTTATCTCGGTTTTGTATTTGTTGTGGTTTTTTTCATTTAAATTTTCATTATTAAGGCATCAGAACACCAGAACACTGGTGTTCTGAACCTACCCTCTTTGAGTTTGAAGTAATTGCCCCTTGTCTGTTGCTACAGAACACTGGGACAAGCTGTTTGAAACCTATTTGGTGAGGCAAGGCAAGACAGTTATGACTTTCTTTGGAACAAGAGTCAGAAGAAATGTTTATAACAAGCAATAATGTAGATGGGAGAATGTAATTAAGTAAGCAGTTACCGCAGTAACTTAATTAAAAAGTAAATTAATACAAAAAGACTGTTCTCTTCAATGATTTTATTTGTTCTTTTTCTAGGAGTCTAATGGTGTGGTGAAATAGAAAGGAAGATTTGAAACTGAAATGAAATCCTTGTTGGGTCTTGTATATCCTGAGTGTCACAAGTGGGATAATTTATTCTCCAACACCTACTGCGTAAGGACAATATATTCTGTGTAAGTATTGCTCAATTAGTTATTTGTCATAAAGTGACCTGAAGTGAGAAAACTCTATAACTCTTCAGTGTTTATTGTCATAAAATTAAATAGAAGGGTCTGGTTTGGAAAGGACCTTGAAAGTCACCTAGTTTCAACCCTGCTGCCATGGGCAGGGGCACCTTTCACTAGACCAGAGAGCTGAGAGTCCCATCCAGCCTGGTCTTGAACACTTCCAGAGATGAGGTGTTCACAACCTCTCTGGAAAAGCTCTTTCAGTGTCTCACCATAACAAAGAAAAAGACTTCCTCTTAATATTTGAACTAAACCTCCCCTGTTTGAGTTTGAAGCTATTGCTCCTTGTCTGTTGCTACATGCCCTTGTAAAAGTCCTTCTCCAGCTCTCTTGTAGTCCCCTTTAGGTACTGGAATGTACTCTAAGGTTGCTCTGCACTTTTCTCTCTTCCAGGCTGAACAACTCCAGGTCTCCCAGACTGTCTCCATAGAAGAGGTGCTCCAACTCTGATCATCTTTGTGGCCCTCCTCTGGACTTGCTCTAATAGATCCGTGTCCTTCTTATGCTGACAAAGGTTTCTGAGTCAGTCATGATTCATTGAAAGGGAAGTAAAAATTTGAGTTACAGTGGTGTCTCAAGACCCGAGTAAGAAAAGACATTTTCTCATTCTGGGAATATCAAACCTCTGTCCTTAGGTAATGTAAGTTGATTTGCTAATTTCAAATTAACCCGCTCTGCCCTGGACATAGATTGCGAGTATGTTGCTTTTTAAAATTAATACTGAATTTGATGTTACACAAGAAGGGTGAGAATAAAATTTTGAACTGTCACTCCATCAGTAATTCTCCCAGGGTCACACTGGGCATAACAGATGAGGGCTTTTAACTATACGATGTGTTGCACCACAGTCCCAAAAGTTGCCAGTGGCTAAGAACAGGAACATTTGTTCACACAGCATGGAATGAAAAACTGTCTTTTGAAGTACTGAAGTGAAGGGCTGTTACTTCCCAAAATGATGTTTGATGAAATGCAAGTACTTAAAATTTTGTGATTGAATGTGGACATGATGTCACCATCAAGCATATTTAATGGGTAACACGATCTCTATCTGACCTGCAACAGCATGTCTCTCTAACAAAAGCTAGATAATTATGTGTTAAAAGAAGAAAATGTTCCTTTCAAAACGGAAATGAAATATTTTCTGAGGAGGCTAAAGTTTGTTATGCAGTCAGTTTTAGGATTTTTTTATAACAGTTACGGTGTCTTAGAAATGTACTGGGAGTTTTGTTCATGGTTAAATATATTTGCTCGTCTTTCTAGATTTAGAAATTTATCCTAAAACAAGTCAAGTGAGTTATAACTTCTGATTTGGTCTTAATGCATCCCTGTGTTACACAGATTCAATCCAGAAAACAGATGTCGAGGCTGGTAGATGTGGAAATATGACGTATAGACATCCTCATGTATTTCTGCTTTTTGAGTTACTAGTATTTTTGGAAAGATAGTGTAACTTAGCATTAATGTAGCAAAGAAAGAAAAAAACCCTGAGCCTCTTCCATTGGTGCTTCATAAATTTTAAATGGTCCCTTGCATAACTCTTTTGGAGTATATTCTAATACCTGCTTTAGCATTCTAGGTAAAACATTTTCTCTTTTTTCCTTTCTTCGGCTAAGCCTACTGGTGGCAACAACATTATTTGCGAAAGGATTGTAGGTGAGAGTCACAAGGAAGTTAATATTGAGCCTCTGTTTCAGATGCCAAAAAACACCAGGGAAATTCCATAAATGGAAATTCTGCCTATCTGTGGATGGGCAAACAGGCCTAGGGACCAGAAAGACATTAGTACCTCAAACCAGAGAGGCATTATGAACTCAACCAACATGGCGGCTACTTTACTCCAATACAAAGTAATTAAAACCAAAATGTAATTATCACAGTTTTTCACTTTCCTCTGAGCCCAGCGTTGGGTGCCAATTATTGTTTGTCTTGGTTTGAGACAAATTTATAAGGAAAATGTCCAAAATGAACATCCCCCTGTTAGAAGGCAGATTTCAGCAGCCCCTCCTCCACCAGGTTCGGAAAGAAATTCCTCGGAGGAAAGTGAGAATAAAAGCTATTTATTTAGCAAGCAAAATGCATGCAGGCACAGAAAAAAGAGAATGAATAATGTTAAATAATAAAACCTCTCACCACGGAGAAGACCAGGGAAGATTTCAAAGTCCATTATGTGGGTGTGGCTCTCTCCTCTCCGGAGCTGGGGTTTGGCACAGGCCCCTCTAGGCCATGGTGTGGGACCTCCCAGTGATGTTCTGGTGTTGCTGAACAGTCCAGAAGAGAAGAAGAAGAAGAAGCCAAAGTCCCAGAAAACTCCGTGCTTTCGCTAACGAACAAGAAGGTAGCTAAAAAGTAAGAGAATGCCACTCTCTTCCCTGTTGCAGAGAGCTGAGAAGAGCCAGCAAATTATCTCTGTTTTGAGCACAAACCGCTGAAAGAATTCCACTGGCTTCCCCCACTCTCTCTTAAAGGTACAGGGAAGCACAGGATTCATGTCTGGCATAGGGCAGACGACAGGGAATACAGTATCAGACAGTCACCCCAGGACACACGTGGAACAAGAACTCAAAATATAATGTATAATTTAAAAGTCTAAAAATCTTTCATATTTTTCAATAATTTAGATGTGCTGGTCTAGGGAGTAGAAAGTAGAGATAAATAGAGATATGGGAACAAGGTATGTTATGTAGTATCACATTACTTCAGTGAACAGTGAACACAACCTAGTCAAATAAATTTCTTTTCCTCCTTTTCATACCACTCAAACCAAAGAAAACTAGAATCAGTAATGAGAATGGAAATAAATTAGAGAAGCTTCTCAAAAGAAAACTCAGAGCATGAGATTTTTCTGAGAACTAACTCAGCATGTTGCCCACCTGAATGAACAGAACCACCTGCCTCCATCTGGGATCCAGGACTAAATTTTGTTCTTGAGTGTGAGTGTAAGTCCTGTTAATTGCCCTTCTCACGTGCAACAGGAGAAAGCTCCTGACATTAATTACAGATAATTCCTCTAACCTCTGGGATGTAACGGGAAAGATTTGGGCTTGAATTCCCTCCTAAGACAATCAAGTCCTTACTTGTTAAGAACATCACCTTAGCGACAAGGCTGTAGAGCGTTTTGGCACAGATTTCTCATTCTCATCTTGCAACAGTTTGTTTTTGTAGTGCATAGATTATCTTCAATGCTGAAATAAGCAGGTGTCTCACAAGTTTTCTTCTTCATGTGACTGCTACAGTCAGTGGCAGCCTCTCTTACTGTAGCCAAACGAATACTGCGTTATGAAAAATAAAAATATGTCAGCAGGGAAAAACAAAAGTCTTAAGTTAAAGTATGTTACACCTGTCACTGGACCTGGTTTAAGTTGTTTCACATAAATTAATGTCTTAAAAGTCCTCAATCTCCTACAGGCCAGGTGCTTATTGTTAGGTCAAATTTGACAGCCTGCTCTTTGCTGACCTTTCAGTTGAACTAAAACTAGTTCCATCATGTCCTCTCAGTTACATCCCTTAACATGAGAGAAGAAGGAAAGTAGTTCTTTCATGGATATCATTGGAGATTAGCCAGAAGATAAAAAGAATTTTGATTCATTTAAGCCAGAGTGCAGCAAAAACTTCTGGCACACTTTACTAACAGAAACAGATGTTTCATTCTTAGACATCCGAAAAAATAGTAGATCTTATTAAGGCGATGAGATAAGGAAATAAAGTTGATTGATAGAAAGCTAGTGATAAGGAAATAAAGTAGATTGATAGGAAGCTAGTCAGAATGCGCAGGAGGTACTGCATGAATATCTCAGATGAGATGAATATGATATATTGTATAATTGTTAAAGATTTTTTTGTAAATAAAAAAAAATTCCAGAGCTTGAAGGAGTAACGTCCATTTCCTTCACCAATATATTTGTATGTTCTTTGTATTATTATGTTTTTATTCCTTGAAAGAATGGTTAATTATTTTGAAGAAATTTTGTGGACAGAATTGTTGCTGTTAATTGGTTGCTGAGTACAAATAAATCTCAAACCCTGTATCTACACCTGACATAGCCAACTTTTTAAATGTGAAAAATAGTCAACAATCTCCAATATAAAAGAAGTTTGTAATGAAAAAAAGAGATTAAATTTATTTACAAAATCAGATTTTTTAGAGTATCTTTCAGCTGCTTAAGGCACAGTCTTCAAATATTTTCAAACATGATTTTATTAAAACTTTTGACTTATATCTCCACGCTCTTTAGTAAAGGGAGATGTATGAATATTTAACTTTTCAAAAACCAAGTAAACTTTTATTTTTCATTAAAATAGGTCCCTCACTCTTTGAATCATCAAGTTACATGGAATGTACCTACTCTAAGAAATAAAGAGATCCCAAGACACTGAGCTGTTTACCCAGATTTCAGGATTCAAAGCGCTTTTTTCATGCTTTAATAGAAACATAAAAAAATAGAAAAATAGAAAAAATAGAAAATCTTCTACTCTTCTAGTTTGCCATGAATTGTGTTTTTGTCTTAAAGATCTAGACAATAAGCTTCGACACTCTTGGGCTCTCTGAAATCAAGCAGGCAAACCACTAAAAATTGAGTAAAAAATGATCTCAATTAGACAAACCACAAAAATTAAGTAAAAATGGTGATGTGGTACTGCTAATTAACTGACAAGGGTTCCAAAGCTATGGCAACAGAGAAAGCACAGAGATTGAACATAAGAACTCCTATCACCTTTTTCTGTCTTGATTTGCTGTATCACAAAAGGTCCTTTTAACAAAACTGAGAGGCTAAACCAGCTGGGCTAATCTGTTTTCTTTGGTTGTATGCTTTAAAACCAGGACAAATTTAGAACTGAAATTGGCTTACAATGCAGGACTCCATTCTGGTTTTCTCTGAATGAAAGGTCAGGCTGCAGGGTAGCAGGTCAGTTTTCTGCCTTTTCCCTTTATTCCAGTAGCTCAAGGGTAGCTGGTAGATTGTGCTAGAAAATATCTTGTCTAATCAAAATGCTTAGAACCCTTTTGTTTGCACTGCTTGGAGAGAAAATGAATAATTACAGCTATACTAGCACCCTTGTAGAAAACCATTAATTAAATCATATTTTCTGGGAAATTTAACTAGTTTTATTCATTTCACAGCCCAGCTGCAGCTTGCACTCTCTTAATAAGATAGGTATATATGTATGTACATGTATAGGCATTTGATAATTTGTTAATAAGGAAATATGGAGAACTCATGCCAGGAAGGATCAAACCAGAAATTGCAAGTGGGGTAACTGGGAGTCAAAAGGGGAGTCCCTGAATACCATAGCACTCTTATTCCTGCATGTGGCAGCATCAGAACACCATATAAACATCAGGAAAGTAAAGTATAAACATAAGCAAAAGTAATAACTTAATGGGCACATGGTTCATTTTTCTACTTTGCACTGTCATCCTCAAGAGTGAACATTCTGCCATGGATCATCTGTTCATGATTCCTGCAGACGGCTTTCCTGCCTTTACAGATCATTTGAGAAAGCTCTGTTAAGAACAGCACCAATAGTACATCATCTGGGACTGCAGATGTCATCCAGAGAGAAGTCAGATAGGAAGATGAAGGGAGAGGAGGAATAAATCAAAACCAGCCTGTTCGTGGCACTTACCACATCATGCTCATTTCTCTTTGCTCCAAATTTTAGCATCTATAGAAATGGAGCTGATTATCTGAAGTACAAAGAATCCTTATGGATGTTACCACATGGACATACGTTCTAGAGCATTTGAACTCTCTTAGTCAGTCAAGTCATTTAATACAGCCCATGTTGCAGCTGGCAGTGCAATATTTACAGGATCAATAGAAAACTCTTGTGTTTAGCGTGTGGATGCATTTATAAAGTTGTATTAGGCAAATAGGACACTTATGAGTAACTGCTTTAATGCAAAGAAATTCTCATTCTTTCAGTTTCTCCATCTGACTGCTTACAGAAAGGCAAACTGTTTCCTCTATCTGCCCCTAAGCTGTGAAATGATTTGAAGGCTCACTTGGACATGGACTCATGTGGGCTGGTTGAAAAGTTTCTTTCAGAAAGTTCAGGGGTTGTTATCAGCAGCAAGACTATTGACAAAGCTTTGATAGAGAGGTCTCTAAAATGATTCAGAGTGTAAATGAACAGGATGAATTTTTCACAGAACTTTCTCTAGCCTCGTTTTGTGGGTTCATTCTGTCATAGAGCAACTTCTGAGTTGCTTTCAGCCAGTTGTGGTAAAGAGAGATCCCTAATTAGTCACACTTTTCACTACCCAGAGCAGTCTGGAGTAGCAGTAGACATATTCACATACAAACTGGATGTCAAGCCCTATGAAAACACAGATAAAGTACTTTCCTCTAGTATCTACTTTTCAAGCTGCTGTTTATGATGTCCATAACAGTTACAGAATTATCTAGGTTGGAAGACACCTCTAGAGGTTATCTCATGCAACCTCCTGCTAGAAAGAAATCAAGTTAAAGATTACTTTCTTGTACAATCAAGGTTTCAGTATCGTCAGGAATATGAAATCTTTGACTCCTCTGAGAAGCCTGTTCCTGTGTTTGACCAACTTTATGGTAATTTTTTTCCTTTTTCTTATGTCTACTTGAAATTTCCCACGTGTCAGCTTTAATCTCTTGACTTTTCCTTATGCTCTGCTCCTCTGACAAGAGCCTTCTCTTCTCGAGGCTGAACAACCCCTACTCTCTCAGCCTGTTTTTATAGCAGAAGTGTTCCATCTCTTTGATCATCTTGTGGCCCTTCTCCGGACTCACTCCAGGATATCCACGTCCTTCTTATAATCAGAGACCCAGAGCTGGATGCAGTACTCCAGGTAGGGTCCCACAGGAGCAGGGCAAAGGGGAAGAATCACCTCACTTGATCTGCTGGCCACACTTCTTTTGATGTAATGCAGGATATGGTCGGCTTGGTTTTCAGAAAGATCTGCTCTCTTGCCAGGCACTGAGGTGAGACTGAGTGGTCTGCAATTCCTGAGTCTTCCTTTTTTCCCTTTTTAAAAATGTAGGTTATGTTTCCCCTTTTCCAATCAGTGGGAGCTTCACCAGATTGCCATGACTTCACAAGGATGATGGAGAGTGGCTTAGCCACTTCATCTGCAAGTTGCTTTAGGTCCCATGGACTTCTGCACCTCTAAGTGCTCTCACCTCACCTTAAATGTTCTCAAACCTGATGCTCTCCTGCAGTGGGTGCTTCTTCATTCTGCCAGTTCCTGCCTTTGCCTTCTGTGACTTGAGTAGTGCACTTGCTGGGGAAGACCAATGGAAAAAAGTCATTAAGTACCTAAGCCTTCTCCATATCCTGAGTAACTAGATTTCCTGTTTCCTACTGAAGAGGGCTCACATTTTCTCTAGTCTTCCTTTTATCACTTTTATACCTATAGAAACTTTTCTTGTTGTTTCTTCCTCATGTTTCTTCCATGTGCCTTTTCACAGAGAAATTAAAGTTGGGCCTCTGATGAAGCCCCCTTACTCTCTGGAGTGGCTGGAATTCCTTTGTGCTGCTTTTGAGGTGCCCTCCTGCTGATCTGTTATTGCTCTCCAGGCTCTGGTCACCTCCTGCTGGCACTGGCATGAGATTGCCAGGAGTGGGATGGACTGAGTTCCCCTTTCTTGGCAACATTAGTTTAAAGCCCTCTTCATGACTTGGCAAGCTTATGACCAAAGGTGCTCTTCCTCTTTTCTGGCAGATGATGATTCAGTGAAAGTCACACTTGTTTTATCTCCACAACATGTTAAGTAATACCTAATCAAATAGCATGGTCATTATTTCTTCAGTATATTTCTTAGGATACTTGGGCTGCAAGCTGGAGAATCCAGGTTTTATAACCAATTTTATTTTCCTTCCCTTGATGTGATGAGTCAGATAATGAATCTATCCCTTTCATGAGTAGCTGCAAATTTGACATTTTGACTGAGATTCACCAAACTGTTATTATCTGCCATTTACTGAGGAGAATAAGTACAGTTTAAATGGTTGAAATATATGATCAGCTAACAAACAGAGAAAGAGCATATTACTGCAAAGAGTTAAATATAAGTAAAATGTAGACTAATTGCATAGTGCTATAATTAATTTTTATTTCAGTCCAGGAGTGATGGAAAAGACACATTTCTTGGAAGCACGTATTTAGAGATTGTCATGTATATCCAACTCAAATGTCATTGGATAACAGTGTGCATTAAATATACAAAAAAATATATAAATTTTAATAGGTTCTGTTTTCTCTAAAAAGTTTGAGGAAGATATCTCAGTTATCATAAACAGGAGAAAATTTAGAAGAGGGAAAAACTGTAAATTAATTATATGAAATTTATTACATTGTAGGTGTTCTTACCTGTGAGTTCAATGAACATGTCATCATGCATGTAGTATATTGTAGTAGTAGTGGTGTAGTGTGTGAAATTTATGGTGTTTATCATAGGGAAATTATGCCAATACTTTTCCTTTTTGTTTCTAAAATGCAAATTCCTATAAGCCAGAGGAAAGGAACACATATATCGAACCATTTTGCTGTCTTTTTATAAATACCCAGTTGGAAATGTACTGTAAGCAAGCATTATAAGCAAGTAAACTGCCCTCAATTCATCGGGGGTTTTGTGTGTGTTCAGGAAAAGCAATGCTGTGCACTATTTTAGCAGAAATAGAGCTGCTTCACAGATGTCTGACACCATCACCGGCTTCTCCGTGGTAACAGAAACAATCAGCTTGCCTTTAAGTTTTGGCTAAGAGCCTAGGTTACAAAGGCGAAGCTTCATTTTATTTGGTGCCCCTAGATAAGAAATGTGAGCTTCAAGACACACCTTGGAGTCACAACAAACTTTGGCTCTAATGGGTTATTGTGGAAAGTGAGATCTAAAATCATCGAAGCATTCCAACACTGCCAACAGCAATGTTGCACTTAGGCTGAGTGATCTCTAACTTTGGTATCTCTGATGATCAGAACTGTCGCCTGAAATGATAAGCCAAGGAGGTGATTATTCCCCCTAATATTCAGATGAAAAAATTCTTTATGCTTTAGTGACTGAAAGAAGCAGTCCACTTTTCATCTGTAAGTGCACAGATTCAGGTTAGATAGCCTGCTGCTTTTTTCAATATGTGAAAGGAGAAGTATCTGGAGCCAAAATTTTTAAAATATGGGTACTTTGTGTAGGTAAATTCTAGCTGTTTCTTTCTGCTGGATAATATTTTGTTTAATATGACAGGAATCAAAGAAAGGACAAACCTTTCAGTTCATAACATTGCAACCAGTCCAAATTTTTTGCAATTGAGGGCAGTAGATGACCTGAAGATGAATGTGTTTTCTTATGGTTCTATTCTCTATTATATAAAGAGGAAAAGCAGTGTAGAAGGAAACAGGGCAATCAGGCAGAATAAGCACCCTGGTATTTTCAAAGAATTAAAAATCAGTAGAATTGTGATTTACAAAACTAAAATCCTACCTTTTCAACCTTTCATGGTCTTAGCTATAGATATTTGAACAATTTAATAAATGCTATGACCAAGGGACAGATATATACCATCTCGTCTGCATCAAGGGTCTGTTTGTATGTTTTTGGAGGTGTTATCTGTCTGGTAAAATGGATCTTCAACTATTTACTATTGGAGCTATGGAAAGTAATTTTAATCCAGTTTATTAACTCAAGGTTAACAGAACTGTGACGAAAATAACAGCTTCCTTAGTCATTGTTGCTCCCACTCTGTAATTAAGACAGGAGGTGGGCAAACTACTGCACCTGCGCAATCACACTGAAAGAAGGGTGGAACTGCTCACAGTGTTTATTAAATAATCCATATGATTCTGCTCTTACTGCATGTCACCTGCTTAACTGTTTTCACAGAGCTGCTAGAAGAACAGAATTTTTTTCTCATTTTATCCACACACAATCCTTCTAAAATGGTTCCTTCACCAGGTTCTAGTACAAATCCATCTAGTCCAGCTCTTCCTAGGTATTTTAATTGATTGAATGCTGTCAGTGTCATTAATACCGTAAAAAAACTCTTTATGTCATTTAAACTCAATTTAAAAGTGCTGACCAGTTAGTTAAATTTAACAGCAATGGGAGTTATCCCATTTAATGTTCATTTTAACACCTTCTTGTATGACTCTCTTTATCATTACTGATGACTAACTTAGGTTTATCAACCTAAAATATTCTATTCAGTATTTCTTGTTGAACACGATGTTTCTGTTAAGATTTCTGGAGGGATGAAGGAGAGAAACAATGTTTCATGTAGAGTTCCTGTAAAAAAGTATTGTGATTATGTTGTTGGATTGGTTCATGTTCTATATTCAAGAGAAAAGTAGCTGTGTTAGGTTTAGTTATGGCAAAGAATTTATCTTGTAGGTTTTTGTTATGTTCTGTTAAAAATATATTCTCAATGGACAGTATGTCACTTCTGTATTTAATTTAGCAGGAATCATTTGGATCTCCTCTTTTGAGGTTAATAAACTGCTACTTGACTGCATATGTAGAATGGTTTGTGGAAGGAATGAGGAATACTGCAAGCAACACACTGGTGTGGTCAAAATCTATGAATAAGGATTTAAAAAGCAAAGGGTCCAAATCCTATCTCTCGTGATGCAAGCATGAGTAGCAGTATCAAACTTCAAGGTAAAGAGAAGATAAAAAATAAGAACAAGACTGCAGTATAAACACAGAAGGTTATAATAGTGATTAGCAAGGGGGAACATAGGTGTGATTAATAGTCAAGCATCTGATATGGGGATGACAAGGTGAACAAGGGACCAGTAGCCACACCATTTTTTTCCGAAGAGTTGTATGACAGCGCCTAGGAAATGAAGTCAAAACAAGATCTGAAGTCTGCATCATAACCTCGTTGACATTCTGAAGCTAATTTAAATGTTTCGTATTTGTCACACAAAGAGATTTAGTCGAGGCTGAGAAGAAAGGTTAGGTCGCTTACAGTTCAAGAGCAGAACTCTACAATTCAATTTCATGAAGATGCTATAAGTCACTGTTAACACACTTGAACTTTCTGTTATTAGCTGTTGCACCTTTGCCAGAGGAAAATAAGAAAAAAATTATCTGCTTTCTCATATGACAGGTGATATTTTTGAAATTTTTTTGATTTAGATATCTAGTATGTTACAATTTTTTCTGAATTTTAAAATATTAATCTGAGGCAACTTAAAGCCTACTAGCTGAATTTGTTGAGGTTTTTGGGGTTTTTTTGTTTTTAAATTAATGGCAGTCATTGAGAATGACTGAACTTCTAAGTTCACTTCAAGGATTTGCCTATTCAGATTTCAAGGATTTGCCTATTAAAACCTCAGTTTTGCAGACTGGATCAATCGTATTTCTAGCCATGAAATACTCCAAAATATGTTTTCCAAAATTTCTTGAAATGGAGATTCATTAATTCAAAAACCTTGTGGATTTTGCCTATTTTTTGCTGATTACCTTTTAAGACATTTGTTACCTGTTACCTGTTACTATTCTCTTCCTATTCCTAATATAGTCTCCACCTAAAAGAATCTCCAGTGGGGTTTCTTTCTCTTCTAAATTTAATTATCTACATGGATGCCTCAAGAAAAGTTCAGGAACATGACTCAGCTGATCAGTTTAGATGTCTGCATTACTGTGAAGTAAGCCACAGCTCACCTTAGAACATTAATTCTTCTCATTTACTGTAAAGATAGTCTAGAGGGCTAGACTTTAGGGTTGATATTTTCTGGGTTTGATGTGTAAGGACAGATGAAAATTAACATTGAAGTCTAAGAGTACATTTTGACATGGAGGCTTTTGCTCAGATTCAAAGCCTGCTCTTGAATCCCACAATTGTGAAAAAATCTTGTCTAATTGTGTTCTCTGTCTATAACCTCTAAAACATATGAATCCAGTCAATTTCAACCCATTTTGACAGAAATGCAAAAGGTTTTAGGGTCCTGAAAATTTGGTGAGTATTGTCAGCTTAGTAGAGGAATTTCAGTTAGTGTCCCTCCTTGATGAAAATGGAAGAAAAAGTCTGCCATTTAAAGTTGGTGGTTTTTTGAGCAGTAACTAGATGTCAAAATTAGATTATGTATAACCATAGACCAGCCATAACACACACAATTTCCTGCCATTAGTGTGGTGGGAAAAAGGGAAGGAAAGGATTTTATGACACAGAAACTGAGTCTAGGGAATAAAATGTACACATTCTCAGGAAGTGATCATCATTAATTCCACTACTCACAGAAAATTTATGTTATATAAGAAGAAAAAGCCCCTAGTTTATCTAATTTAAGAAGTAAAGTGCTTTTGCTGATATATGTTATTTTCATTGGATAATTACTAGGAACTCTACAGTCAGTAGAACCCTTTTGCTGACAGTGGCTTGACCTAGATGGGGATTTCTGTACTCGTATATGCATTTCTTGCATAGCTGGGGATGAAAAATTCTTTTTTTAGTTTTCAAATAATTAATCTCTTTCTACATATCTTTTATCAAGTATTTGTGTCTTGACTGCACATACTATTTTACTTTGAGGTGTATTATATATTTCAATAAACTTGGGCAGCAGTTTTAACTCTAAAATGCTTTTTAGGAAGAAAATAAAAATTTTTTTCAAAATACTAATTATGAATTTATCAATAACGGAACATTTCAAGCTGGTAGTCTACCTGTATGTGCACATAGACATGTATGCATATATATATTTATATAGACACACATACATGGAGATATATGTATACGAATATGTGTGTGTGTGTACATTTACAATAAAAGGTGTGGGGTTTTTTTGTCCTGCCTGTTGTCTTGGTTCGTGACAGCAAATGATGTCTTAATCTGTTTTTAGACATAGATTTTCTGGGAAGGTAGTACCCACCTGAAAGCACACTTGCTCCCTTGTGTTTTAACTGCACTCATTTCATTGTAATAATACATCAGATAAGACCTCATTTAAACTCTACACATTTTTAGCCTCTTTTATTCATTCCTGATGAGAGATAAAAACAGATGTTCAACTACTGCGATTTTCCTTTGGCACACCAATATTCAGTATTCAGGTTATTTCAAAGTCCTTAGCTGTCCCTGGAATGTTTGATAATTTTCTTCTCTCCCCACACACTCTTATCTAAATATGTCTTTTAAAAGTATTGTAATTATCTTTTGATCTAGGTTATATCTTTTTTGATACCAAAGATTGGTTTAAAAAAAAAATACTGTCGTCCCACTCTCTTGCGTTGCTTCAATCCTTCTGGAACGCAATCCCTAATTTTCAGAAGAACATACTGAGTCGTGCATACTTGAAATGCCAAGATGTAGAGCTCCCCTTTCCCTGTGGGTGTCAAATCTCAGGTCAAATGGTCGTCTGGTATTGGTGTGCTGTTGTTGAACCTCATTATTGTTGCACGTCTGCTCAGCGAGACAAAGGCTCTGCCTGGCTGTTAACAGTTAAATGTTAGAGCTCAGAGGGCTGCAGTGGCAGAATGTGCTGTACAAAATGGAATGTATAAATTGGTACTTAGCTGTAGTACCAATGAAGTGTGCAATAAAATTCGTAACTGTGAATGTTACTCAGTTTCAGAAACTGTGATTTGAGTGTAGGGACAAAGTCATGTCTGACTACTTAGATAATAAGGATGCACTGAAACAGTTATGCAAAAGACCTCTTTTGAGATTTCTTTTAAATTACTATTATAAATACAGTAGAAAATTAAATTAATATTCTTTCTGTGTCCTTTAATGTCTTTTATTTTCTTTTCTGGCCATTAAGTTATAGTAGGAGGAGTTTTTTCTTTAAAGGTGGATCAAATTTTTCGTATTAATTCATCCTAAGATTTCAAAGTGAAAATGTGTTTGCAAAGACAATTACATATTTCTTCCTTAGTCAAGAACTAAAATTCATATTTGTACTATATTGTATTGGAGAAATACACTAACTAGAATTCTGGATACTTGCTATCCGTCCTACAAATACACTAGGAGCAGAGTAACACAATTTAGTTTTTCTAAACGCATATTCTAAGCACTATGTACTAATGGATACAAAGATAATTTGAATTCTCTATTGTTCTTCCATATATGTTGTATTTGTTTTCACTGTTAGTTTTTTCTTTTAGTATCTGCCTTTAAATGATCTTTATGAATATATGTTTACTGGTGGGAAGATTATTTTCCTTTTTTTGTAAATTTATGCATATATTTGTCAGTGATGGAATAAAGTCTAGAAATAATATGTTTGTGGTGAGTGCTTTTAAAGAACTCAGCACACTGTCTTCACTAAGCAATCTTTTCCTGCTGCAGGACACTGGAGATTACTGAAGGAGTACTGAGGAAGAGAAAATCACAGTCTCTAAGGCTGATCAAACAGTGGAACAGGTTGCTCAGAGAAGTGGTGAAGTCTTCATCCAGGAAGACATTAAAAAATCTGACTGGGAATCCTGCAGCTGCGGGTGCTGCCACTGCTTTGAGCAGTGGGTTGCACTGGACATTCTCCAGAGATGCTCTCAAATAACTTCAAATATTCTGTGACTCTACAACTGTGGTGAGCCAAGAAAATGGCAGTTTTGTCATGTGCACAGTGCAGAGAGTTCTGTTTTCATGCCGAGAAAATAGATCCCACCCTCTAACCAGAAGGGAGGAGAGTGGTCCACAAAGGACAAGAGAAGGCTGAGCTGGAAGAACAGTGGCTGTGTTTCTGGAATGCCAAAGCAACAAAACGGAATGTTCAACACTCAGCTGCCTCTTTCCACGGGTCTCTGTGGTTAAAATATTTTTAAAAGCTGACCTTATGGATCAGTAAGAGATGATCTTTATCATTACCCTCACTTCCCTAATCTAGTCACCCTTTTTTTCCTCTGGGAGCATTGAAAGGATAGCACATTATGTTCTATAGTTCTCTCTCTGAAAAATCCCCTTCACTTAGAGAGGAGATGAAACATTTCTGCTTTTCTTTCATCTTCTAGCACCAGCATTCCTTTCTGTTTCTTTCATGCCTCAGAGTTTCTCTCTTCCTCTTATAGTGCTTGAAAGAAAACACCTACCTCGTTCAGTTATTATCTAATCTAGGCACCCTTCCCTGCTTCCAACATCCACCCCTTTTTTTTCCATTTACCTCATTAGCGAACTCAGTCTTTACTGATTTTTCCTATCCACTCTGGATGCTGCTGTTCTCATTCTTGCTCAGTGGAGAAAAAAAAAAGACTGATGCTATTCCTGCAATGGGAAGTACTCCAAATTATGGATTTCCTTAGCAAAACTCTTGGAACTCTATTCCACCCCCTTACCTCCCACACTGGGCACACTCTGAAAATCTTTGTAAAATAGAAATTTTGGGAAGAAATAATCTCAGCCTAGACACACTGATAAAAACATGCTTTACTCATGTAAGTAAACTATGTCATATGTTTAAACTGTCTCAGTCACTGTCTTGCTACTGCAGCTGCTATTATTGACACTTTCCAACAAACCTTGTGTTTATTTTTCTGTCTTTTTTTTTTTTTTTTGTCTGAGACTCACTTTCTCTTAGTCCATCTGATGAAAGCAGTATTCTTAGCATTGCCTTAAATAGCAGAATGTGAATTTAGATTATTCTTACTGCAGGTGGTGCCATACATTTTTAAAAAATCACTGTTTTAAAATGAAAATTTAAAGTTGTCTCTGTACTGTGCAGTTCAGATATTGGGGTTACAATTTGTACAGGCACATTATTTGAAGAAAAACCACCTAGGTGTTATTCCAGCAGTGAGCTGCAGAATCTTGTACTAAATCTCAAATAGGGTATAAATATACGAGTGATGCCCAGCAGCCAGTGTTGGTGCTTGCACCCAAAATATGCTACTCCAAATCTGCTCAGCTGAACTTAATCCTGGAGGTTTGTCACCAGCTCTGGTGCTTAGAAACTGTCTCCTAAGCTGGTTTCTAGCAGCAGGCAGTTAGGTTACACCAAGGTACTGAGCAGCTCAGATGTATGTTTTTTGTCTCATAAATGTTCTTGCTCTCTTCTCCCAGGCAACTAGCAATAGCACAAGGGGAAACAGCCTCAAGTTGTGCCAGGAGAGGTTTAGGATGGATATCAGGAAAAATTTCTTTGCTGAAAGCATGGTTAAACACTGGAACAGGCTGCCCAGGGAAGTGGTAGAGTCACTATCCCTGGAAGCGTTCAAGAATGGAATGGTATGTTTTAGTGTCATGGTGGCATCACGTCATCAGTTGGAGTTGATGGTCTTGGAGGTCCTTTCCAACTTTAATTATTCTATGATTCTATGATTCATTTGAAGTCTGAGAGAGTGTGAGCAAACTTGGCTCTATAGCTTGTTTTTCAGAGCTGTTGCCTAGGAAGGATGCATAGTTTTTGAATTAAAACAAGTTACACAAGTTATATTGGAATACATAAATTGTGCATTGAGACAATGGAATTTCAAAGGTAAAAGGAAGTGGACTGCATGTCTTAGTTCTGCACCATCTCTGGGAGTGTTCTTTGATATTTTTCATTGGCACAAACACAATTATTCCAGTTCTCAGTCGTTCACGATTTTTCACTTAGTATTATCCGTTACAGACAGTCTTTGCAAATCCGAAGTCTTATCCACACTTGATTTTCTTCTAGGTGGTGGGAAACAGAATATTACTGTTCTTCTTCAGTAATATTTTAAAGTATATGTTGATTTAAATAATGTTAGCATATCTGTAATTTAATTTCTTTTTTTCTTTCCCTTTTTTTTTCCACTCCCCACCAAGTCTCCATATCAAGCCTATCCTGTACTGATAGTTTTGAATAGTAATTACATCTGGGCAGTGGGGAATCCAGTTTTTCTTGCCTAATTGCAGCTTCATTTTTGATAATTTCGATTTTCAGTTTGTCCTGCTTTCTTACACCCACTATCTTCTTGGGGTGCTTAATAAATTCCAGTCTCTCTAGGGCTTATATAGTTGACTGGGCAGTAAATAATATTTTATCACTTTCTGACCTAAATATTTTCTCTGTTAGTCTTTGTTCCACTAGAAAGAAGAGGAGACATATTTCAACTTAATGAAAAGCATTAGAAAGATACTTACTTGAAGTACAGGAAAAATAGGGAAAAAAAGACAGTGTTACAACTGTCTCTTTCCAAATAGGGAATGATATCCATAACACCCTGTACCTAGAAATTGAGTTCTCAGGTTCTAATAGAATAAAAAGTGATTGCATCTTAGTCCAGTTATTAAAATAATTATGTTTCTAACACATCTTTTTTTCAATTTTGAAAATGTAGTGAGTTTTTATGTTTCGAAATGTTTTTAATGAATAAAAAATAAGATTACCAATTGATAAGAGGCTGATGCCTTACTGGTGCACAAAGAAAAATGTCTTACTTTTTCTCAGAATTTGTTTCTAATTCTTACTCTTTTCAAAAGAGAGAACCAAGTCTTTCCAGGACACCATTTAATAAAACCATGAGACTTTAATATTGTTTATTGAGCAGCCACAGGAGCATGCGGATTCTTTACAGTGAAAGGATGGCTATCTGTTCAAAAATAATCTACATAATTACTTACAAAACAGGAAAATTACAATATGCTTCTTCATGCAAGTTGCTAAAATAATCTCATCAGGAAGAATTTGTATTGACAGGGAAGGAATGAAGAGGGAAATTACAGAAATGAAGATGCACATCTAAATATATTGCAGTTTGAAACATTTCAATTTGCATGCAAATTGAATATTGAATAAAAAAGCTTTAAGAAAATTAAAGCATAAGCCATTTTATAAATTAAGAGAATGTGCAAAAAGCAAATTTTACATGTTTCTCTGCTATCCCCTTGGCATATATATTATGATCTTTACTACGACTCTTCAATTAATGAAAGGTAGGAGAGTTTAGATTTAATTCCAGTAGGACATATAATGCAGTACATCACAATATTATTGCAAGGCAGTTATTAGCATTAATCACTATGTATCTATTCTCCTTGATTTATTAAGCAGAAAGATGAAAGGAAAAAATTGAATTTGAGGAACACGGTCAAATAAAATAAAATAAAATCTGGTTTTGGAAAAAAAATTCAGCTGCATAAATATTAATTGCATTTAGTTTTAAATGTGTCTGCAAATTACAGTAGATAAATTACGTTGCCACTGGAAATTACATAATGAGAGCAGTTATGCAAGGGAATGCCTGTGTTACTGTATTAGAAATGATGCTGCACTCTGCCTGCTTTTATCTGTCTATCATTAAAATTTATGTCTATTGGCCAAGCCGTTCATGACAAACTCTCTTGTTTTTGGATTAAATACTAATTTGTTAGCAAAATTAGTGCCCCTATGCACTCTCTTAAGTCTATTAGAAATTTTTGTTTACAAGTACTGAAAAATAATTGAACATAAAAATTAATGAGCCCTTGTAGAGAAAAAAAATATTGTTTAACATTTCTTCACAAAGATGCTTATTTGTTTATATGTAACGTAGTCTTATTAATATCAAGAGGAGGCATGCATGTGAGAAGGACAAAAACACTTCTAGGTGATTGGCAGGATTACATTATGGGATTTTATGATGAGAATTTTAGGTTTATTGGCAATTAGCAAACTACCCAAAAGTATAAATGAATTTACTGTAAGCTGATATTTGTAGCAACAATATGGCTATTTTAACATGATCATCATGTTTTATACAAATGTCCAAACATCTAACTCTCATTTAGGTCTCCAGTCTTTTGTCTTTGTCTTTAATTAACTTTGGGCTGCTCTTTAGTTGTTTGTATGTCAACTGTAATAACAAGAAATGTATTTGTGAGGTTAAGTGAGAGGAGGAAACAAGTAGAAAAAAAACCCCATAATATTTATGAAGACAAAAGCCATTTCCAAATATGCAGTCAACGCTGATGTCGCAATAAAACACAGCAGAATTTCAAACAGAGCTGGCTTGGTTTTGTCTTTGGGTGTTTGAAGGTTACCAAACTGCATCTGCTGCCCGGCAGCTCGTTTTGTGCAGCGTGTGGGGCGTGGACTCTCACCTGAAAGCCTCCATAGGGTCTCATTTTGCAGAATCCTGGTAACTTTGCTCCACTAGAAAGAGGAGGAGACATATTTAGAACGAGTGAAAAGCATTAGAAAGATACTTACTTGAAGTACAGGAAAAATAGGAAAACTATGGACTAGAAGGAGAATGCTCTTTTAAAATGCTAGGAAAGGCAAGTTCCAAAGGCAAAGGAGAGAAAGTCCTGAGGTTTCCATTAGTAAATGTAAATTATATAACTGTCAAGGAAGATACCAAAAAAAAATGGGCAAGAAGCTCTAAAAAATGAATTCTACTGAAAATGAAGTGTGACATTATCATTTCAAGACTCCTATGAAGTTTCTTCATTTTGTGTTATATTTTTCTTTGCACAAAACCAGAAAAAAGTGGGGTTCTTTTTAAAAAAACATGTCATACCTGGCTATGTACTATGAAGTTCTCATGAAAAGCTTGCACTTTTAAGAGGAACTCTGACACAAATGACCTGTTTTTCTATGTAGCTGACAAACCCAGCTGTAGCAATACTGGAATACAAATAAATAGCACCTTAAATACTTGTGTACTGAAAATATGCAATGAGGAAGGAGAAACTGTAAGCCAGAACTGTGGATTGAATATTACTTTGGAGACTTGAAGTGTTGTCTAATTTTTAGGCATATGGAAGTACATACTTTCACATTCCATTAACTACTTTCAAATACTCTTCACTTTCAACATTCCCTAAACATTGATGAGCCTTTTTTATGTGTTATTGCTTATAATAATAGTTTATGTTTGTATTTAACTTTAAAGATCTTAAAGAGCAGTGACTACTTAGTAATTATTGTAATATGTTATTGTCAAAATGTATCATGTTCATGGAGCAAGTACATAAAATAGTTGTCATAACTATCCTTGTCTTAACTTGGACTTATTTTTTGTGTTATTAAAGCAGACTTTCCTGCTTAAAATTGTAACAGTACAAAATAAATGGATTAGTTCACTGTCACGGCAAGATAATGAATGCATTTCATCTTTCTGCAGCGTGCCAACGATAAAGTATAGAACACAGCATGATGTTTGATATTTGCTAGCTATTTGTGTGGGTGGTATTGTTTTAAAACTAAACTAATGCCTTTCAACAAAATATGTGGTAAATGCTCCTAGCTCTTCTAGCTTGGATTGTATTTGAAGCCTAATAGGAAGATTTTATGAGAATCTCATTGGACTCTAAAGTCCACTTCATAGGGCTTTTAACATTAAGGGAAAACAGTAGAACTTAAGTCAATACTTAGCAGAACTAGTCCAGAGTAGTCTCCATCCAGACCCACCCATTTCTTAAGTTACTGCCTGTCAGATCATTCTGTCTTGGAAACAATATACTGTAAGCAGTGGGAATTAAACACACAAATCCTTCCAGTATTTCAGACATAGAGGCCAAGATTTCCTCCTCTGTTATGTCAGATATTGTAATTCTTGATAAATACAGAAAAATATGCTGTATTTTTTTTTTAATGAGAATTGTGTTTTGTAATTTTTACGTATTTATGGAAATGAAACAAAGAAATACCAAGGGCAGAATAGACTGTGAGCCCTTTAGGGAACATTCTTTATTTGTACTTTTATATATGACTATGCAACTAGAAAACCTAAATGCTATTAAAACATAAGAAAACTGTAATCAAGCTTTTAATACTTTCATTAGTACCTAGATATTCTAAAATGCATAATCTTGAACTTTTTTCTTCTCTAAAGAAGAAATAAAAGTAAGCAGCAAAATAAAATAACAAGCATTGCTACATAGGTCCATGTATCATGACTATCTATATATAAATAGACAACATGTACAAATGTATGATAGAATCATAAGCAATTCTTAGCAAAAAAAAAAAGTTACAAAGTTCTGTAGCAGAAAGTGACAGGAAGAAATACACAATTCTTCTCTGGAACCTCTTAGTGTGAATTCATCCACAGCAAGGTAGTACAGGAGCCATGGTTTTACTCCAGCCACCAGCTAAGTGCCACATAGCCACTTCCTCATTTCTGCCTAGTGGGATGGGAAAGTGAAGTGAAAGAGCAAAAAGTGAGGAAACTCTCGGGTTGAGATGAAGTTTAATAGGGAAAGCACTCATCACTTCCTATAGATAGGCACATGTTCAGCCATCCCCAACAGAGCTGGACTCCTTCCCACATAAGGGTGACTTGGGAAGGCAAATGCCATCACTCAGAACGTCCTGCCCTTCCTTTTTCCTTCCCCAGCTCCACAGGCTGAACATGGTGCCATTTGGTGTGGAATATCCTTCTGGTCAGCTGGGGGGCAGCAGCCTCTCCTGCCTCCCCTCCCAACTTTTTGTGCTCCCCCAATCTCCTCACTGGTGGCGTGGGATGAGAGGCAGAAAAAGCCTTGACTCTGTGCAAGATCTGCTCATCAATAATGAAAACATCCCTCTATTAACAGTGTTTAAGGCACAAATCCAAGACATAGATCCATTCTAGCCACTGTGAAAAAAAAAGATCTCTAAACCAAGCAAAATCGGAACCGTAGATTAAATATCTTTGAACAACACTTTTTTAGTTAGAAATCCCCGCAATATTTGACAGAATTAATTGATAAGAGAATTGAAAATTTTGAAGATTATATTTTTGAGTGACAATTGCAGAGAAGAGCAAATTCTTAGGTGTAATTTTGATTAAGGGTTCTGTTTATATTACAGGAACCAAAAATTATGTACAATTTTGTAAGCAGGTTTTAATTCTGGTATCAAGATATATGTGACGAGGTGTATATTTGCCTTCAAAATTATGCAATTCTTGTTGATTCTCACTCATTTGATATTTATTTTCTTCTGGATCGTGCCTAGCAAGAGACATCACCTCAGTATTTTGGAAGGAGATTTAGCTCTGCATGAAATAATATTGTCGTCTCTTTATTCTTATTTAGAAATGGCTAAATTATAGATGGGGATAGAGTGAATCCCAATTAATTCCTGACTCATGATAACTGGAGAAGTGATGGTTCATGGTCAAAAGGGCGCTTCAGGTTCTACTGCCTACACTTACAATGTCTGGTGTTGGTGCTTAAAAGAAGGAGCCCATATCCAGCATATCTACCTGGAAGAAGACGTGATGTCTCTTGCAGTTAAGTATAGTGGCAGATTATGTTGCAAGAGCTGTGTATTGTACCCTAGAGCAGCAAAGAGTCAACAATTTTTGTCTTTGGTGTGTTTCTATCTACAGCATTATCTTTACTATTTTCTCCTAGTAAAGTGTGTGAAAAGGAATGTCAAAATTCTGGGCACCTCAATTATGGGGAATAGGGAGCCCTACCTGGCTCTGTGTCACGGAGGTCTCCACTTCTAAGACAAAGGATAATTAATTTACAGGAGTCCTCCCGGGATTTTGAAGGGAGAAGAGAGTCATTACTGTACAACAATGATATTGCAAAGGCAGCAGGGTCTTCTGTGAATGGATCTGTCTGTTAAGGAGTGGACATAACCAAAATGAGTTGACACACCAGCCTGAGTCACACAGTTCATTCTAAAGCAGTCCGTTACTCCTAAAGTTGAAGAAATACAATTCAGTGAACACAGGTACCATTTTTACACTGTTGATAAAAATAAAAATTTCTGGGTTTATACATTACTTGCAGACGTTACCTTTGTCAGATCTGTTGTATGTTATAATTATGAAGACAGAGATTCAAGCAACATTTGACTTCTGTAAAGCTGTTTCCAGGAGACAATCACAAAATCTCACTTCCCTTCTCTCTCTCGGTGACTGACTGTCTTTGGTCTCAGTCTCAACTTCTCCCTCATCTATCTGCCCTCAGTTTCAGACTCTGAAAATCCTTTATTCCTTCTCTCCTTCAGTGTCACTTCTCCTATAAAAAGCAGGATCTGAGGATCTGTGCCGTTCTTGTGCTGCATCTCTTCTCTATGTCTCACATCAGACTGTTCCAGATGATTGTCTCATCTGTCTTAGATTCATCAGGCTTTCAAGAAAGAGTTTATGAACTTCTAAAGAAAACTAAAAGTCCTTTGCTGCCTCCACTCCCTTTCACAACTCTCAGGATTCAGCTAAATAATAATAATAAAAAAAAAGATAAAAAAGAAATATTTCCATGAAAATATACTTCAGTAAAATTAATATTATTGAACTCTTCATGCTAAAATAACAGTGAGGACACCCTTTTTCTCTTGTTAGGTCTTCTCTTCTGGGTGATTAAAATTCCAATGAAATACATTCAAAAGCAGTGCAGAAACCCTTTTAAGAGTACTGCAGTTACTTTTGACCGATGTCTGACTCTTTGGCAGCAGTCAAGTATTTAAGTCAGTCAAACGTACAAAAGAAATGGGTTTTTTTCCTTTGCAGGAAGACATTTGATGTTTCAAACAAAAATATGCAGCTTGACACTTCCAGTAGTTTTATGGCATTAATGAGAAAAATATTATAATTCTGTGTCAATTTTTTGTTTTGCAGTATAGTATTGAGGTGTATTTTTTTTCTTTCCTGATTGATATTTCATTAATGCATTGTTTCACTTTGTCTCTTTTCATTGTTTGTAGCTGCTCTAGCTGCCCTGATTTCATGGTTCTATCATCATGTTTTGATATAAATATCCAGTCCTGTAGAGAAGATTAGGTCACATGTCAGTGTTACAATCTCTCAACTATTTCATGAAGGAAGTGTTACTTCCTAAGAGGGTCATGGCTTATGTTTTATTATTTTTTATTGTTCTTAGCATAAGTTCCACACAATTATTCAGATGTCTATGAAAAACGACAGCTCATTTCCCCATAATTTTTCCCAGTCCCCATCACAGATTTTTCATAACCATTTATATAAACATTCACATCTAAAAAACTGATGCCACACTGGGCTTTACGACTTTTATCTTCAGCTACCTTTTACTCTGTGACTTAGCTGAAAACATTCCTTTGTCTCTAGGTCCCCTCGCCTATCTTTTTTTCCAATAAGAAGAAACAATTCCACATACATGAGAGGAGTCTTATCTTCCCCAAATAAAAATATTACAGAAGGAGTTTCCTTAAATCAGGTTCTACTAGTTTTTCCACGGAAAAGTTTATTTCATGATGTAATATGACTTCATCATTTTTCCCAATACTTTCAGTGCATGCTTTTTTTACAGAATTTATTCTTCCGTGTCCTATCACCTGTCACTGTATCATGGAATTAAATGCAACCACGTTCTTCCCAGTAACTTTTTAATCATTTTATTTTTGCCTCTGTTTATTTTGGGGACTGCAAAGTAGTTCAGTATCTGATTCTGCAACTTGAATTTCATAAGAAGGCTGCTCTTACTTCACCATGAATTATGCTGTACAATGCAGAATTGGGTGTAAAATACATGGGCATTCCATCTACAAAATAAAATGGAAGAGTTTTTTAATGGGAAGTAATGCTCAGAGAGACCTGGAATGCACCTCGCTGTCTAGCAACAGAAACAAATTTACTGCTGATAGTGTTGCAAAAGGCAACAGTAAGGTAAAATTTCTGTTCTAATGTAAAAAAATCAACTAGTGTTTGTGCCGTAATCAATCTGATTCAAGGTTCTTTACAGTATTTATTTATTTATTCTTTCCTTGCAAGTAAATTTTCAGGTTTCATCCGTAAATAATAATGACTTGTGAGGCCTAATTTTATGAAAAGGCTATTTGAAGGCTGCTAATGCAGTTGCCGGGGATAAACTGAATCACCAATAGAGGGAGCATCGCACTGGAGCCATTCAGATTACTCTGTATTTTGAGAACAGGTCACTGAGATAGTGTCCCAAAGCAAAGAAAGAAAAGACTGACAAAATAGATACATTTTTAGCTACTATTTACTTGGCTCCCAAAAATTAGTTCAAAAGTTAATTAAAGTGTCTCATTAAAATGAAGCTCGCTGACAATTTCAGGAAGACATAGAGGAAAGAACACTGGATTAAGAAACAGAAGATTCTTCCACCAGTAAGGGTTTCCTTATTTGGGAGGGTAGCTAAAAAGCCAGCCTTAGAAACGGTAGAAGGAAGGATGAATGGAGATGTTCACTAACATAGACTCCTTAAATGGTTTGTTTTGGAAGGGACCTTAAAGATCATCTGGTTCCAACTCCCTGCCATGGGCAGGGACATCTTTCACTAGACCAGATTGCTTTAGAGCTCAATCTAACCTGGCTTTAAACACTTACAGGGATGGGGCATACAGAAGGTTTTTTTTAACAATTTCTATTAATCTAGGATGCTGTTTTCTCCCCTTTATGTCACAGTGGATTTACAACCTACATTTTTGAGAATTTTCTTCTGGCATACTTTATAGTTCTAAATAATTTTACTGTATTCTAATAGAATTTGGGGCTTAACATCTTCTGTTCTCTTCATTAGTAAATAAAAACAAAGCAAAAATAAGGTATAAATGCCATCATTTTATGTCAAGGCCATCTGCTACATCATTTTTAATTTAATCCCTCTTACTGTCATTTTTTTCAAAGAGTGTAGCAGATGGTGTGGAACCATCACATAAAGTACCTTAGTCTTATTTTGTTTACAGGTATTCTAAAAAAATCTGTCTATAGATCACTGTTAACTAGATACTCTGTAGGAAACCAATAAAGGTAGGTGAGTATAATTAACAATTAATGACTCACATCCTGATGTCTTCACTTGTTTTAAATTACATAGCCTTTACCAGTTGGAAATCCTCCCTGAAGCATTACCAGAGCATGGAATGACTAAAAAGACCATTAAAGTTTCAGAATTTTCTCTAATAAACTATTATTACATTCACTTTCAGCTTGTGCTGTGTGAAATCATAACTGTTTTAGAAACAAACATTTCTTTGGTGAAATTTAGTTTCATGTAAGTCTACATGTCTTCAGTTACCTTTGTGTAAAAGGATCTGCAAATAAATACAGTGCCAGGAACAGCCACTGAAGGAAGGAGTTATAAAAGACAACATGGAATATTGATTACAAATTCTCCTTGAGACTTTGTCCTCTGATGTTTTAATGAGAAAGTTATTCTGAAGTTGTGCATGCCACATAGCCCTTGGCATTTAACTTAAATGCCCTAGTTAGAAAACCATGATCAATTAAGAGAGAGCGAGAGAAAACAAATTAGTCACAAAGAGATTCAGAGTTGCAAAATTAGTCCTCGGTTTTAGCCCTTTTTTTCAGGCAGAGCTCATCTTAGTGGAGAGTGATCTTCAGAAGACAAATCAGGCAGTGTCAGTGGCTGAAGGTGGGTGTCACGAATCCTTCAGAAGGATTTCTGTTAAGACAGAATGGGAAACAACATCGTATGAAATTTGTGTTTAGGCAAATCTACGTCAGCTCAGATCTGAATCAAGGTTTTTTATTGCTTATGCAATGTAATTGTGTGTGCACAATAAGCAGGGTAAGACTTGCAAGGATTATAGTTTAGTACTGCTGAATTGCAAACAAATGCAAAGGCAGGAAATAACAGCTGAAATAAGTGCTGAAATCAAGTTCTAAACCAAGAAGTAATTTAATTTCACAGTTTAATCTGTTTTACTTAAATGAGGTTAGTAACAACTGTTGGGACACCATTCAAATAAGTGTCATGAAGTTAAATTTTTTCCTAATTAAAAATATTTTTCTGACTTTGTTACTAAGAAAAGGACTTAGATTATGTTCTAGTATGGAGAAATTTTTACTTGTGCTTGTGAACAAAATAACAAATGTTAGTAGATGATTTAAGATGTAAGATTGAACACACTAATAAATTCTATCTAAAAGCTGTAGAGAAACTCATTTTTATTAATGGGCTATAGCCTGAGCATGTAGAAATGTAAGCCTTCACAAAAATTGCCATGGGATATTTCTGGAGCATCGGACTCTAAGGTTAATGTGTTTGGGAGTTTAACATTCATTTTAATGGGATTTTAAAGGTGTAGTTTGTTTTTTTTGTTTTTCATTATTTTTTTGAGAAAATAGCAGATGCATGGAATTTTAAAGCTGTCTATTAGACGCCAAGAGATGACCTGTAAATATGAAAGTAAATTAGAGAATTAAGACTGTTTTTGTAGCTTTCGTGTGAGCATTGGTCTCAGACACAGAAGTTTCCTGTAACTTGCTCCATTTTGACATTGACAACAAAAACACCACCAAAGACACATGAGGGAGAAAAATGCCAGCAAAACCCTGTGATGAGGGCACAACACAAGAAAGGTAGGACATCTGTTAAGTGTGCATTGCTTTTCATTCTTAGATCAGGCAAGCTGAGAAAAAAATAGATGCTTTCATATCTGTAAGATGATAGGTTTCTTTCATCATGCAAGAACAACTTGGAAGTTAAAGCGGATTTTGCTGTTGACTTCAAGTACAGACAGAATTTTCTTTGCTCCTCTTGTTTATGATGTAGAGATGGAAAATCAAGGAATGGTTTTAAGGAAATTATTCAAGTGAAATCTAAGAGGATGCTGAGCTCATAGGGACCAGGAAAAGTGTCGGATTAATTTCAAGGATTTTAAACCTGCTGTAGATTCTTTGTTTATGCCCATGTTTTCCTTCCAGAAAATAATTTGTAGCTAGCAAGAAAGTCAGTCTGATGGTTTTTGCTAGCAAAAAATCTTTTCCTGTGTTTCAGAGACCTGATTTGAGTCAAATACATGCAAATTTTTTAATTGTGAAAAGGTTCATTGTCTAGCATTTTCTTTTGAGAACACTGATGGTTACCTGCTTAGAAAGTCGGTCATAGTAGCAAAAGACATTTTTTGTCCTACAGGATGTGACTAAATCACTCCTTCCGCATTTCTTTTTTTAGATCTTTGTGTGGCATTTATTTCTTTTAATGTTTCTACTTGTCATTCTGCTGCTCATTTGCTTTTGCAACACCCAATTTTACAGACAGATGATTAAAATTCTGATTATTATACAAGCAGGACTTCTATACTCCACATAGAAGTCAGATAGAAAATACATTTGATGACTAATGGTATGTCTCTGCAATCTTGTTATTTTGAGATATATTCCAGCATCCCATTATGGAAAAAGTAATGAAATCAACTGAGTAGAACAGGTTCTGTTAAAATAAACAAAAATGCCAGTAGGGAATTTCTGTCCTATTTTGAGACCAGATTGTTTAAAGAATTCTGCTGTTCTCACTTTTAAATAACTTCAATAAGATCTAAATTAATTAGGAGTTTGATTCCTGAATGCATATATTACCGCCCTCAGCTACTTCAGCAAACTCTTATGAACAGGTTTTTAAGCACAGTGTGTAAATGGTGATGCTATTAGGCAGAAATGGGTAGTGCTGACTTGTTTTTATCATTGCAGAATTTCCCTTTCTCGTAAATGTGTGACAAAGTATTGTAAAACACACACTTCAAAGCCATACAGCTTGCTATGCTAATCTGACCCAATTGTTCACACTGACCAGGCTATATCATTAGCCCGCAGAAAAGGTTATTTTTGATCTATAAACATCATCTTCCCTTATATTTAAGACAAAAAGATAATCAGGGTAGCATATATTCACAACTACATTACTTTATATTTGTAGACAATGAGCATCTAGTTCTTGAAATGCAATTTTAAACCACTAGATACAGTTTTGTGTATCAAAAAGAATCTGTCCACTGATAGGAATTCTGTTTTTCTAAGTACCCTGCATCATTATTAATGTACAGCTTCTTCTCTAAAAGGCCTTCCCATCTGACTGGCATTAAAACATCCACCTAAAAAAGCACAGAGATCTTTTCTATAAAAATTTTCAATCTCAGAAGTTAAGAGCATGAAGAGAGCATCCTAATACAGTCATTTCACTAAATATGTTTAAAAGTCTTCTTTGGTGATTTAAGCAGTCTCCAGTGATGGAATGTGTAGGTGGAAGACAACAAAATCTACAGTTACAGAAAAGGTCTTCTTAAAAACCCCGAAGACAGACCAAATCTCTTATGTCTTAAATTTTGACAAATACTCTTTTTATTTTTCATGACTTAGTAGTTAGAGATATACATCACATACATATTTAACCTTTTAAAACAGAAAATGCTAATTCTTAATTTGAGTCCTACGTTAAGAGTCAACTCCTTGCAAAGAAGAAACACAGAATTAGGTTACAATTAAGGTTTCATCCCCTGCCTTCCAATCTCTCTTTCCCTTTTGGTCCAGAGGAAACACTGTCAGCTGTCAATTGTCTCAGATTGTTTGGGTTGGTTGTGTTTTACATTGGATCCTGCAGCTAGAACTCATCCTAATCCCACTTTCTGTCTGCCTGCAAAAGAGCAAATCCCTGCCCCTACCGTCACTAAAGGGACGACATTTTCTGTTGGTCCATCACTCATCCTGGGCAGATATGAGAGCAAGCAGGCTTTAACTCAACACAAATATTCTAAATATATTTTAGAAGGTTTTCCAAGCTTGATTCTAACATCAACCTCGGAGAGTTCCATAAGAAGAGTACCTAATTTTTAATGCAAAAACCGCTACTGTTTTAGAAAAATTCGTGCAACTGTTGGCTCTCATTTCTTCATGAAATGTAAAAGAAATTACTGTTTATGAGAAGAGAAAAGAATTTCACTGCAGATGTTTTTCTGTCTGTACATCTTAAGACAAAATGACCTCCTTTTACTGTTTATTTTTAATAAAAAGTCTTCTTATTATTAAGCAAGTCATCTTGTGTAAAAAATAGCATTAGGCTGAGATTTTTGGAAATAGCATTTCCTCACTGTATCATCCTGTTAGATGCTGCTCATGTCAGACTCAGCCCCTGTGAATGTTCTTGTTTAGAACAAATCAGCACAACCTTGGAAAGGAATGTGTGATCAGAGCTCACCTTTTGGGGGAGAAGCCAGGTAACTTGAAGAACAGATTTTATGATTTACATTTTTGCCATTCACTATATAAACTCTAATTAGAAGTACAAACTGTGTGATTTCAAAATGTTTTTGCTAAAAGGCAGGAAAATGGAGTAGCTTTCAAGTATTAAAAAAGCTCCCCACACTTTTCTCAGTGAGACCTTCATTCTGTTGCACTTGGGCTAGAACGAACATTGCCAAACATTAGTTAATTACTCCACTTGTTATAATCTAATCTTAACCTAGAGAGAGTGCATTGAAATCCTACTACAAATTTCACTCTAAAGAAGAGAAAGAGAAATAATAATATTGACCCCAAATATGTTTTGATTCCTTAACTTTCCCAGTTATGGGAAAAATCTATGCCAAAATCTGAGGGATGAGGAAATGGCTTTAAGCTGAGGCTGGAGATATTCAGATTAGACATTAGAAAAATTTTCTTCACTGTTAGGGTGGTCGGGCATTGGAATAGGTTGCCCAAGGAGGTGGTGGAGTCATCTTCCCTGGAGGTGTTTAAGAGACTTCTGAATCTGGTTCTGGGTGATGTGGTTTAGTGGTTTAGAGGTTACAGTGACAGTACTGATTTGATGATTGCACTGGATGATCTTGAAGGTCTCTTCCAATCTTGATGATCCTATGATTCTATTCCTTTTGGTAAATTATTTCCTCTGGGAAGAAATAATGTCAACCCCCTTTACCATGTAGAAATACTTGCAAAGTGTTTAATTAAAAATTTTATTTTTACCCAGGTAATTCATCACTAGACTTGCCAAGAGAGTGATAGAAAAGGAGCACTGCTTTTGTAAACCGAATTATAGGGAGTTTTTTTGCCTGCTCTTACCTTCATTTCCATCATAAAGCAAGTGCAAACATGTATTTTTAGTGCAAATATTGCTAGCATTTCTAGTCGTATACTACAGGGATATACTCTTAGTACATACTTCAATTCAAACTGTTGTGGTTTGAAAGTGTAAAATATTCATGGTGCCTGCAGATATTTCTTTTCAGAGTTTCCTTTTCTGCTGTGTATAAATAGAACTTAAACAAGTTACTAAACTTGAAATGTTAAACACATTGTTATATGTTAAAATATTGAATGTGTTATTAAAGTTAAACACTTCTATGTGGGGCTAACATGCTCTGTCAGTGCTGATAGACTGTGTAGTGTTTTTGATTCATTTAAGTTTAGTTAGAGAGATTGAGTTTAAAATTTTAGGAGTAAACGTGTTGTCATGTTCCCACTTTGGCAAAGCAAGTAGAGATGAAAGCATACTCAAAACATTTCTTTTCCACAATGTGAGACTGCGCACAGTAAAGGCAGGAGGGAGTAAATATACATGACTTGTTAAAAGAAATATCTGTCTTCATTTGGCACTTACAATGACTCTTATAACCTCCTTCAAGGAAATAATTACCATGCTTTAAATTTGTGTGGCATTAAGTTTGATATTAGCGTAGGTTTAATTAGAGGTAGCCATGAAGAAACTATTCTAGTGCCTATTAAGAGTTCAGTCCTCTACTCAGTCCGGTTCATCGAGGTGGTCTGCAAACTCAGGCTCGTCTGACATTTCTGGCCACTAGTTTTCAAGATCTTGAGATCTTGACATAGTTTTTCCAGAAGAGTATGTTTTCTACTAACTTACAGAACTTTGCACAGAATATCTGCTGTGAGATTTTTCACTGTAGTGGTTTTCCAGAGAAGAACAGATGAATTGAGCCTTTTTTAAATTTTAAGCCACAGGACTTCTGTTAATATCTCACTTTTTAGATCAGGGACAGAAGCTAGATTATCATTTGTGTGTGCTGGCCATGGATACTAGAGAAGATAAAAACAGATGACAGAAGTATTCACTTGAAAAACATCGGTGGTACAATTCTATTTATTAAAAATGGATTAATATTAATATTTTATTAGAAAATGATTTGCCATGGAACAAAACATCTAGGAAAGCATGCTCAGTTCCTTGATCAGCTGTTTTATGCAAGAGAAGGAACGAAATAAATTGAAAAAGTTTAGAAAGTATCATCACAGACACAATTCTTGAATTCCAATTCAACTAAACCCAAATGTGTCAATGTATATTATTCAGAAAAGCTCAATTAAAATCAATGTCTTTTATTACTCAGTAAAAAATTAGTTGTCAATTAATATTCTGAAGTTCATGATAATTCCAAGTATTTAGAAAGCTTTTTTCTTTTAGGAATTAGACAAAGTTTATACTTCAAGAACGACAATGCAGACTCTTTTGTGTAATTTTGCCTTTGATTACATTTTAAAAACAAACAAACATAGCATTTGCATATAAAGTCTTATATCATTTTGATAGCAGGTATATTTCAGAGTAAATGGAGAACTGGGGAATTGTTAGTGAGAATGGGTGATCACCAGGGAAAACAAAGTAGCGGTGACAGATAGGAGCTGGTAAGTTACCAGGAATAAATGTGACCAGACCTGGATAACTGCCAGGACTGTGATTGCTGCAAAGCCCCATGCACGGGGAACAAATGAGAGGAGGAGGCTCATTACTCACCTCTTCAAACCTTAAATGGAAAAATAATCAACAGCACTATAGAAACTTTGGGTGACTTATCTATCAACTACTTCCAGTTTACAAAGCAAGTAGCAGCATAATTTTAATCCTAGTAGACATGTTACAGATAATCCGAGTAGTAAAGCACACAAGATATTGCCTCAACAGGACTCTCACTGTGGGTGAATTTGCATTGCTGCATACAAAAAACCTGATTATGTATAAGAAGAGTAAAATAGTATTATAATCATATCTGCAGGAAATTTAAATGTGCTTTGAAGTCTCCCCTTATGTTGTACATATTTGTGTAATAGCACATTCAGTGTTCAGCTACTGGAATATCACACATCAAGAATTATAAAAACTTTTGTCTTGCAGTTGCTCATATGTCATATATGTATATATGCATATAAGTGGTCATAAATATTGTTTGCAGGGATATTTTGCTGTGACTATGTATGATATGCTGTGACTATGTATGGTATTTTGCAATGACTATTTTGCTGTGACTATGACTTTCTTTTGTTACACTACTTATACTATTTTGTTCCAGCTTATGTTTACATCGTATGTTTCCATCTTGCTGTTGAAACCAAGCACAAAGTAAGAGAATTATGGGTCTGTTGGGGTCTTGGTTCACAGAAACATTCCTGATCAGGATGGCATTGCAGTGCCCTTGAAAATGATCCCTATTTATGGGATTTAGTGTTATGGCAGAACCTTTTAAAGATCCAAATTAAACATAACATTCCCTCATGTCTGAAACAAGCCAATATTAGTACTTGTAACTAATAGGGAATGAAACAGTATGTGAATCAGAGCATCTTTGAAATAATATGAATTTGTGTTCCTGTGTGTATTCTGACCGTTGTCTTGTGGTGAAAGTGCTAAATAATTTAAGCTCAAGGATCAAAACATTGAAGTAACTCATCTAGAATTATGTACTAATTATTAACATGCAAGTAGTGGATTGCTTAACTTGGAATGCATCTAGAATGTCGAATTTTTTTTTTTTTTCTGAGAGAGATGCTACACAGCAGTATAGCAGCACAATTTGAAAGGCACTGTTTTGTCACACTGAGACTTTTAAACGGGAACAACCAAATAGCAGGTCACATAACAACAAAAAAACCCCTAAACAACTCCCATGAAGATGGAAAGAAAACTTTGTTTCAATAGATGTTAATTTCCCTTCTGTAATATTTTAATTTTCATTCTATAGTATTTACTAGTATGTGTTGCTAGGTCTAGTTTGTTTATGGTTTTGAAATCACTGCAATCCTATATAAATTACTAATATATTCTGAAAAGAGAGATATTTTCCCAGACGCTTTGTTGTATTAATTTACATTCATGCAGAACAGAAAATTCATCCTGCAAATTAATGAAAAACTGTTGGTTAAATGGATGCAGACTGTGGCTCATGAAGCTCCTAGGAAGGATGATTCTCTGAAGCTGAAAGGACATTTTTAGGGACACATGTCCCCTGTAAGATTTCTTGGGCACAGGAGAAGAAAATCCTAAGCCCACAGTTTCAATTTTGGTCAATATACTAGATTTTTGCCTCAAGGAATAGTGGAACAGGTACCTTATGGCAGCCCTGCAGCTGTGCCTCCATTGCATCAGGAATACATGTCTGAAGCAAAGCCCTTGATGCCATTTACCAAAGCTTCTTGTGCTATGGTCTGTGTGGGTGTGGCATGAGAGTGCTCAAACTGGATTTCCTTTCCATGAAACTTGACTGGAAACCACATTCCATCTTTTATTGATTGTTCAGTTCATCAGATTTTCACTGATCCAGTGCTAGCCTTTGGTATAGAAATTTGGAACATGTTTAATGCTATCACATTCCCAGGACAACTACAGATATTCTCATGGCCAACATTTGCCCATGCAGATGTAGCTTTATGATGTTTAGATTTCTGCTTATATCAAGTGCCTACATCATCCACAATATAATAAAGCTTGACCCAGATAGAGAAACTCATTCCTTGAATCTAGAAAGTCTTTAGTTTCTTAAACATTCAGTTATTTCCTGTTACAAAATCCTGGAATTTAATGATATAATGCCAAAGGGCACAGAACAGCGAGACATCTTTGAACTTAGCGTATTGATTTAATGTGAAACATAAATCAAGTTTGTTAGATTTGTTTAAAGCACAAGTTCTAGTTCAGCTGTAGACAAAAATCCCACAACACACTAAAAAAACCCCAAAACAACAAAAAACCAAACCCAAAAGAAAATCCCAAAACCTCAGCAAAATTAGACCAAAAACCCAGTCCTGCTTTGAAAAAAGCTCACCTGCAAAGGAAAACAATCTAATCTTATGACCTCTCCTGTTTTACAACAATGTAGTCAGGAAGGGAATATAAGGGGAGAGGTTATTGAGTTATATTTGCTGCTTAAATCTTGTTTTTTACCTTGAAATCCACACAGGGAAAAATATTTTAGAAAGAGGAGGAGTAGATTCTGGCCCTCCACCTAAATTCCAGTGGAAGATTAAAAATCTTTTTTAGGTCACTGATTCATGTTTCTTTGCAATTATGATATTTTCTTTCTTTGGGTGCACAACACAATAAGACTGCAGCTTGAATAAGAGAGACAATGTTGAATTCATCTTTTGGGAAAATCAGAAGAAAAAACTTCTGAAGAGCAAAAGAAGGACTTAGCATCTTATATATTTCCAACAGTATATGTTCCTTTTGTGTATGATTATTAAAAAAAACTTACTGTTAATTTTCCCCTAGCTGTATCTTCCATGGTAGAAAACTACAAGTTAAAACCATATACTTATTATATTTTATACACATTTAAAAAATCCACTTAGTCACGTATTTTAGGAACCTTTGAGTTCAAAGTGAGGGATGAGGCAGTTTGCACAGGAAATTGCATTCTAACACCTTGAACTGAAATAGGGTCTGACCCAACCACAGGTCGTGTTTGGAAAGTGTTACTAAAGAAAGGGCTGCTTAGTTCTTAAGAGAATGGCACAGAGCCCAGATCGGGCTTCTCTCTGCCCACTGACTTAGGTAAACATGAGAGACATCACATGGAATAATCAGGAATTGAATTGTTTGAAGCCTTCCTCCCCCGCATACCCACTTTATTGCAATGATTTTCTTTTGCACTGTTATAAGTGTTTTATAGTGTTCGGCCTGAGTTATGCCAGCAAGAGTAATAGCACTTAGGACCTGTACAAATTAAACCTAAACTTTTAAAAACCTTTATTTTTTACTTTTTAAGGTTGCTATTGTCCACTGATGTGTCATATTTGGAAATATGGCATATTTCTAATTTGTTGCCAGATCTACCAGAATTTTACTTCAAAATGCCCTAATTCAGTTGCAGCATTAGCCATTTAATGTAGTGGAAAAGCTGCTTGAACTCCACCCTACATTTGTTGTCTAATTGTGTGGCTGGGAACATTCCCTGTTGCTTGATGTAACCTTTATTGCTTTGGATACTTTAATAATAATACAGTATTGATTGCATTAATCTGAACCCTTTTTTTTTTTTTTTAATTACCGGTCAATCCGAATGGTTTAATTGTAGTTCCGAATCTGTGTTGGACTGGTAGGCAATGGGAAGAAAGGGAAGAGTTCTAGAAAGGTCTTGTTCTTAAGGCACGCTGAACAAAACCTAGTGTTGTTAGCAAGTGAGAAAGCCTCATATGCATAAGTAATCCCTGTACAAATAACTCCCCAAGATCCACCAAGATAATGAAGCTTTAACATCTGACTGTACACGAGGTTGAAAAGCAATGTTCTATTCTCTTTAACTCAGTGTTCCATGTAACTGCTTTGTTTCTCATCAATAATGCAGCCAGTTGCAGCTGTCTTCATGTTCCACCAAGCTCAACTATAAATTTGTTCAAGCTTCTAAGCTCTTTTTTTTCATACCTCTGAGTTAGAACAATTAATTCATTAAGTTTGAATTCTTACTTTTATAAAAACCTTTGTCTTTGACAGTGAAATACGTATGACTTATTTTATTCTATTTATATTAAGAAACAAACTAAAACAAAAATCTCAATCAATCCCAAAAAAACAGTCCCAGAAATATGCCAAAAGAGATGCAGGGAACCTGGTATTTACATATTGTGTGAAAAAAATTGTTTATTGAAGGGGCTCAATAATATAATTTTTAGGATGAAACCAAGAGACAGAGATGTGCAAGTGAATGTTTTGCAAACTTTCTTGAGTTTAAATGAAATATTTAGACAAAGATTAGCCTATGAAACATAACTTTGACACATACTGATTCCCCAATCACTGTTCATTCTTTCAGAGCACTTTATTTATGCATCATTCAAGTACCCTTTAACTGTTGCTAAAGTATAATTTAAATTTGATTTGTATTTAAAATGAGTTATTTAAAAAGTATAGGACTCAACTACCATGGCCAGAGCTAACAGTGGGAAATTTAGCATTTAGCAATGAAAAAGAAATGCATTCTGATTTTCAGAAATCTACCTGGATTCTGCTGTAATTGTAATTAAACCTATTGAACAAAATGGAGTTTTCTTATATAGAGAAAAAAACCCCAAAAAACACCACAGGCTTTACTGAAGTCCCCTACAAGGAGATATGGAATGGATATCAAAAATACGGCAGTTTTTGTGGGTTCACTCAAAGCTCCCAATCAAACTTGATAGCAGTATTCAGGTACAGAGTGCTTTGAAGTGACTCAGAGCCCTGAGGTCTCTTTCTTCTGTCCCAGATTCATCCACTGTTTACTAACCTAAAGTTTTACCTCCCCTGAATAATTCTCTGCCAAAGACTTTCCAAGACCTTATCTTTCCAAAAAAACCTGATGGAGAATATCCTTTTTACGACAATCCCTCTTTTTGCCTTCACCTTTTCAGGTCAGTTCTTTTTTCTCCGGCTCTAGCCAGGCAGCTCCTGCTCTCCAAGCAAAGATGCAACCTACCTCAAAGCTCTTCACCTTTGTTTCTTCTACAACAGTCCTTCTACCTCATGAATTTAATTTATGCAGAAGCTCTTGCCAGTTCCAGTCAAATTTTCCTAACCCTATTCTATTTTACATCTTCATTTAAATGCTGGCATCGTATTCCTGGCAAATGAAGATTTTCTTCTTGCCTACCACCTCTTCAGAGACATATCTCTGGCTTCTGCTTGTAAGAGGGATGGAAAATAATTTAATGAATATCCTCAGTGGTTTCTGAAGGAAGTCAAAAGGGAATAAAAACACAACCTCTGATAGCCTAAAATTTTGAGCAGAAACCAAAATATTTTGTGAGAACAAAATGCTCCTGACCTGAAATGCTGTCTTGACCCATTTCTTACTACAGGAGTTCTCTGGCCACAGGGGAAGTTTATTAAGTATTAAACACATAGTTACCTGAGGTACTAGGCCACATATAATCATTTCTCTTTTAATCATGATCCAGAGATGTGAAGGGGTTCTTTTTAAGTTTCTTTCGTTTCCAAATTGCTGCTCTTATTCTTGCATTGATACCACCCTTTTATGAAGTAGTCATTCCTGCATTTTATTAGTAGAGCATAAGCTCATATTTCAATAGAATTGCAGGTCTTTGGCTTCATGGTTGTGTTGCCTTTTTCTTTCTCTGGACAACTTTTTGAGAATATAGTTTTTAACAGTTCTTCTCCTCTCCATCATTTCTCTGAGATATTCCTTTATTTCTTTTATGTTTCAATCCAAGTTGAATTTCTGTTTCAAGTGGTTTACATTACTTCTATTTGCATGTTAAAGTCATTCAGCTTTAAAATAACCTAAATACCCTGTAAAGAAAGTATTCTTCATTTTCACAGCCCTATAAAAAGTAGTTCTATATTTCCGAGCTTAGAAAAAACTTCAGATGCCTAATATATTTTTCAGTTACTATAAGCATTCTGAATATAGGTGGCTTATGTCACTACAGATTTCCATAAGGTGATTTAATTCCACATTCATTCATAAAATAGCTCACTACTCATGTAGGAATAATATCAATTTTTCATTATACTAGAATTTTGCATGTGGACTTAAAATGCAAACAAAACCCATCAAAAATGGGTTTAAACCCTGTTAAGCATGTAGGAATATTATCAATTTTTCATTATACTAGAATTTTGCATGTGGACTTAAAATGCAAACAAAACCCATCAAAAATGGGTTTAAACCCTGTTAAGCATGTAAGAATAAACACTTTTCTTCTTTGAGAGGAAAATTGGGTTTGTTGTAAGCAGGTTGTTTTGGGGAGGGGAGGGAGTGCTGAGTGGAGAAGGCACGAGAAGAGAAAATGTTCATTTACAAAATGTTCAATTACAAAATCTACATGCACTTCCTCATTAAAAATAGGGAACAAAACCGGTAGCTGTACATTTGAAAACTCAACTCTATTCAACTCTGAACAATAATCCATAGTCATGCTTTGGTATCCTTTTAATAAGCTCAATTTACAAACCTTTCAGTTATTTGAAATACAAGGACAAACTACTGAAATATTCAATGCTAGGAATATTCTTCTCATTCAAATGTTTAGAACCAGATTGCACAAAGTATTTCAGAAAAAAGAAGACATCATAAAAAGCCACTTTGCTCTCTAGAGCACTGAGATTCTACAAACTCTTTTCTCTGAAGAATGAGGTATTGTCCCTTAACCTTTTTAGAAGGAAGCTTAATTTCCTTAGAATTTTTCTGAACATAGCAATCTACAGTTCTATATTTTGTATTGCTCTTGCTATGACAAACTACATTTTCCATATAATGCATTCTAAGGGAATAATTTTGTCAGATTTCATCATGGTTCATGTAGTCTATTAGCCTGTAAGAAAAATGAAACTTACACTAAACTAAAGTTTTCATGTTTGGGATAATGTTTTTAGCATATTTAAATATTTTTCTATTTTTATATACATACATATAAATTAGATTTCCAAGATTAGAATTTTAACATAGATGTTCTTTAGGCATCATCTTGGTTTGTTGATAAAATCAATGTAAAACTGACTTCCCCACCTTCAAAGCAGCGAGACACAGAATAGAACTGAGTCATTTTACGGATTTTGTTATGTTTCACATACAGAATTTTCTGGTAAGAAGTTAGAGCTCATACTGAAAAGACAGTGGGTTAATTTAATGTCAACATTTTTGTATAGGAGAGAGTAGTGTATGCACTTTATCAGATTTCAAACAGGACATTTAATTACTTTACTATATTTATAGGTATTACTTCAGTACATTACATGAAGATTCAATAAAGGAAAAAGAATACAAAAGAATAACTGCTGCAAATTTGGTTATGAGTCACACAATTAGTTTCTTATGCCTCCTTTGACTATGCAGATAACCTGATCATGAAAAAGGCCGGAGACCAGGACATGAGGAACACAGGCTTTTATTATCATACTGAAAGAGCCCTACCCTCTAAGGGGATATCTGGATCTTCGAGGCTGGGGGAAATGTCAGGGGTGGCCAGATACGATGCTGATGACACCTTCTTCTTGTGCACTGCTGATCAAAGAAATTGTTGTGACAACCGTGTTAGTCCAGAGCACCCATGGCACCAACATTTAATTATTAGTATTTTCTGTATTTTTATTAGTGCATCCCAGAGCACTGTCAGCCGTTGAGAGTTAAACACAAAGCTTGCAGTTTTGTTCTTGGTTGAGGAAGGAGCCCAAGGAATATCATGCCACACACCTCTGAGTTTATTTCACTCCCACTCATTCATAACCTTGAATGATGAGAGAAGAATTTACTAATTTTGTACTGGCTGCTATTTTTGGCTAACATACAAGCATGTAAACTAGGCATTTTAGGTCTCTTGCTGAATGAAAAAAAATAGGTTTTCATGTTGCTTCTAAGCACTGATACAAGAGCAGTAAAGGAGTCTTTAGCCTGTCCTTTGCCATCAGCACTAGTTGATGAAATAGTGATATGAAGTCCCCTGCAGATCAGGTTCTGGAGATCTGTGTGCTGCCCTTATGAACTGCCACAGTTTTGGACAATCTGTGGAGGAGGCACTTGCAGAAGCCCACAGGGTGTACACAAACTGACAAATTGCTCATATGTATCTTTTGGAAACAGAAAGCCTGTAATGCACAAAGAGACAAAATACTGGGATCCTCGGCAAGCTTTTAATAGCACAAGTCATCACTGAAGAATAACCTGAACAATAGGTCAACTTGACTGAAACTAAGAACCTATGATTCAAATACAGGGGTCATGACAGTTGCTTTCTCTGTGGGCTGTGGAAAGATTTGGCTACAGAAGAACCAATGACAGATAGATTATACAGGCAATAATTTCTACCACAGTTGATGTTATATTTTCCACATATTTCTTTAATATATTGCATCACAAGAGTGAGTCAGTTACAGAAAGTAAAGCAAGTGAGCAAGTTTTTCCACAAAACTAGCAGCCTGTTTAATGTAGCACAAATTAAGTCTCAGGGATTTTGGACTTTTACCTGCAGGGATAAATGCATGGAGAAGAAGAAAGTTAGTTCAGTAAAAGGAGTTTGAGACAACGACATTTCATGAAATGGACCTGAATATGCTTAAATTAGTGAGTGGGAGAAAATAGATTAAGTTGGTAAGGTTAAAGGAATGACCTTCCAATGGAAAGAGTACACAGAAAAAACTTTAATAATTTAAATATAATTAATAATGTTGTGAACAATTTGCATATGACAAGGTTGCAAGAAAATTACTATAAAATTCTTTTTTTGGTTGTGTGTAACAAAGAGAATAACCTTTTTGTTATTCTTAGTACCAGAAGCTTTTGACTGTTTGTTTAAGGCACTTTCCAGTAGTGAAATGTATAATTGTTAATAAGTTCTGCTGTAAAAACAATTCACTTGATGTGGTGGGGGGTTTTCATGGTTTGTTTGCTTGTTTGTTTTCATTTATTTGTTTTTGTTTTGGTTTAATTTCGTCCTTTTCTGCTACAAAAACTATACTTAGAGTTGAATCAGACCAAAGGGAAAACGAAAAATTTTTTAAAAAGTGAAAAGGGAGAGCTGATAAGAACCTCTAATAAGCAGCTGGAAAATTGAAAATCTAATATAATGAAAACAGCGGTAAAATTAAAACATGTAATCTTTGCATACACTCACAAAATTTCAATAAATTTAAGCAGAAACATTTTGATTCCTATTAAGAGCTCCATACATCTGTATATACCTGCAAGCTATTTTGAATTGATGACAGGTGTATTGAGATTCCTTCTCCTTCAGTTTATAATCGAAGAACTAAATGGATATACTACGTTAACCTCAGAGGGAGTGCATTGATTTTGCAGATTTAGGACAATTACAAGGTGTTTAGAGCATTAGAAAGATGGAAGTTTTGGTTAGTAGAGCTGAACTGTGAAGAGATATGCCAGCTCAATGCTAGCAAATTACTTTTTAATACAGAGTAGTGTAAAATAGATTCTATTTTGCAAGAAAACAGCCTGGGGAAAGAAAAGAATTTACTAATAGAATTCTGTGCCTTCTTTCTTACTTCTCAATATATTCTAAGAATTTAGGAAATCCTAAAGACCTAGAGCTGATAGACTAACTTTATATCTGTTGAGAACATATTCAGGAATAAAATCTAATTGAAAATCAAGTTGCATGATTTTATAAAACAGTTACATGACTTACTTTCTCTTTATAATCTGTTTGCAATATGGCTTTTGTTTTATGGCCAGGCTGGGTGTCATTTTTCATCAAACTATGAGAGTTACGCTGTTATTTTTCAGTGAGATAAAATGAGGACTGCAGGTAGCTCGTTGGCAGAGGGAAGTAATGGATTGCTAAGTGATTTTTCTCTGCGTGAAATATTCAGACTCAGCTGTGTCTATTTCAGTAGGCACTGTGCAGAAGATCTGATGATGGAATCGTTTTCTATTGGTGTCTTTATCTCTGTGTTCTGCATGAGGTCATACACTCAGAGTAAGAGCATTAAACAAAGAAAGAGATGTCTTGTTCCTCACTTGTAACACTCTAGGCTAAATACTGGACTCAGTACTGCCTTCACACTAGATCCTTGTGCTTCCCCTGTGCTGGACCAAACTATTTTCTGTGTTTCCCACAAAATGTCCAGTGAAATTTGTTGTTCCCCAGTAACTTCACCCAGGAGGAATAAAAAAAGTTGCAGAGACAAAACAAAATGGCAGGGAGAAAGCCAAGATTTCTGTCCCAAATTAAAGGGCATTTACAAATATATGAAAATTTTAGTTATAAGGAGCTTTTTTTGAATGATCTTTTAACTTGAAAGAGATAATGGCCATGTGGATGACTGAATCATAGGATATTCATCAACTGAAAGGTGTCATTTTTGGGGTTTTTTTAATCTTATCTTACACTTAGAATAGGGAATGCTAATTGTAGTGGATATATTCTACACAGATAATCAGGAGAAAAGTTTGATAGGGAAAGAAGATATCAGAGGTACTTCTGAGGCAAATAAAAGCTACTTATTTTAAGCCCAACCTGGCAAGCTGATTACAAATGCCATGTGTCCTGAAGTGACAGTAACAAGCACCAGTGTCAAATGACTCAGTGAGTGATCTGAAGTAAAATATTTTTTTTTCCGTATTTCAACAGCACTTCTCAAAATGACTGAATTTCAAACATTAAATTTATAACCTGGATCCCCCCCCCCAAAAAAAAAATCTGGTTTTTTTGGGAGGGTTAGATTGATTGGTGGAATGACATGAAACATCACTTGGAATAATATTTCATTACTTCTGATGCCTACATTCTGTTTTTCATGTCTCTCTAAAGAGATAATTATATTGAAATGCAACAATTGACAAATATTTATTGGATATATATATTGATCATGTCTGAAATACATTTTATTAATGCCGAATTTTGGTCTATGAAAGTAGTCTGCTGAGGAAAAGAATTGCCCACAATTTTCTTTAATAATTTTACTGTGATAGTTCTGTCCTTCAGAAAAAAATAGTGCATTGGAATATCCAGATAGGAAAAGACTAACTGTCTGTGTCCTCAGTACTGTTGTATAAGATTGTTTCTGGCTCATATCAATACAGACATCACCTCCATTTGCTCATGTTTAATTACCATACATGTATTACAATCTTCATCCACACTGCTGCTTCTGCATCGTAAGAGCACAAGATCTGTATTTTAAGGGCTGCCTCTGATTTCTTATTTTTGTAACACATTATGTCTTTTTAGAAACTATATTATGCTTATTGCTACATAAGTTTTCCATCTTTCAAGGCTCTTAGTAATGACAATACTTTAGAAGCTATGACAGAGGGGATTCTCCTGGAACTGCAAGTACTTGACCAGTATCTCTTGATTCTAACTAATTGGGGAATGATTTTGTTAGATAAGCCTCTCCTGATTGAGGGCCATTTGTGCTGGGGGTGGTTGAAATTTGTTTGGGTTTTCTCGCCTTCTGAAACTTGGAAAACTAGTGATCTTGGAAACAGAGAAATATAAACTAGATTGTGTAGACAGGACAGAGGCTATAACTGCTGCTGAAACATAATCACTACAGTAACATACACTTATTTTTTCATGATAAAACTGTATTATTCATAGAAATTTTGGGGTAAAAAATTATATGAGGAAATCCTAAGTGAGTCTTTTTTTCATGGATCATGCAGCTTTACTTTGAGCAGTTGGACCTTGGAAAAGAAAATATAATTAGCATTGCCTCTTATGTGCATTCTGCAGAATGAAGATAACGTAAAAATGTCTTCAAAATCACTGAGGGTCAAATAGGTGCATCCACATGAATCTGGCTTACCTGTAAGCACATTTGAAATTAGAAGCAAGTTTTTCCTAGGATGTCGTCAGGTTTTCTAAGGAATCTATATCAGCTCAAGGAAGAGAAAGTGTGATTAAACATGGCATGTGTGCATGATTCTTAGGTATGCAAGAGGATGTGAGGTAGTAACTGACTGCAAATGTTTGTGTTCCTTTCTTGATGATGCTTAATATAGAATCATGTGCAATCCCCTTTCATACTTTGTAGATTTAGTTATGAAATAAGTAGAATGCTTATGAGGACAGAACTATTGCAGGCTTTACTATTATTGTTCCTGGTTTATACTCTGATCTGTCCAGGCTATAAATTTTGTTGATTTATGTATTCTTTCGACAGTCATAGTTTTTAGGGGAGTACTTCTGTCCTTGGGAGTCGTGATCCTTCAGAAACTCATAATGTAAGCATTAAATTGATTTGATCTTTTTATACTTTCATAAAACCTTCTTGCACAAACATGTCTATGTAATTCCATGCAAGATATATGACAGCAACTGGGACTGCCTGCAAAAACAGCAGCTGTTTAAACATCAGCTATCATGAGAATACAAAAATTGTGTATTCAGAAGAGCTGATCATAATGATTTGTGCAAATGTTCATGCTTTTGTGGTTTTGTGCTCTTTGAATGTAAATGGAAACACCAGCTGAAAAAGTTAAATAGGGAGAGGGGTAAACAGCTTTCACTCCTTAAAATAAACCTTGCTGTAATAACATTTGTTGCCTGAGGTGCTCCACCATTTTTCCTTCCCCTTCCACTGCATGCGTCACATGTTCTACGTGATTACTTTACAGATGGAAAAATGCATATAGACCATGGCAATTATAAAATTAAAAACATTTGAAATGGACATTGTATTTTTGTACAAAATAAATTATGGAACTCTAGTTTAGCTTGTAGTGGGTAGTCTGCAATAATTGGTTGTTACGGAAGGTGGACAAGAGAGCCCCTGCAAAGACTGTGAATAGCAATTCTGTCTTACTGTGGTGCTTCAAACTATAAATGAACACGTGATTTTATTGTCAAGAGCTACAGAATATGTACATGTCAAATTGGTGCTACATCTGCTACAGAGAAGCAAAGCTGTGGTTGAATGAAGTTTGGTGAGATTTTGAGCGATGGCATAGCAGTGTCTGATTTCTCAGGGTATTTTGCTATTCTGGTATTCTTCAATTTTGTTAAATCAGGTCTTCCTTTTGATTTTATTTTTCACTGCTTTCTGTTCCCATAATCCACTTTTCTGTGGTTTATGCATGTTCTGCAGAGCTCATTGAGTCAGAGGTTTTATCACCTCATGTTATCACATCTCCCACAGACAGCCAACAGTCACTTGATGTTTCCTCCTACTTGTTGCAGACTTCAGACCATTTCAGTGTGGTTTTTTATCATCACTGAATTGGATCAAAGGCAAGTATATAATTCTTTATAGCAAGGGTAACTTTTAAAAAATTATTTCTTTGTCTATTTTTGCAATTTTCATGGTTGGGTTTTGGAGGGATTTAAAAAGCTTTCTGCATAAACATTCATCCCTCTGATTATGTAAAACAGATTGCAACTGATGATGGCTACAAAAGATGTTAGGAAAAAAACCATTTTAGCCTTGTGATACTGCTACAGAGGCTGTTTGATCCATTTTAAGCACTGGAGGCTAGTTTGTTGACCAATTCAATATAGAGCCGATGTAGTTCTTCATTCTCCAGATAAAATTATGGTGTAGGAACATGTCCTTCAGATGTTCCTCCTTCTGGCTGCCCAGTGTGAATGTTCTTGTTGCTTGACAGAGCAGGGCTTAGTTATATTTTCATAGCCTGGGGCAGTGCAGAGTGAAATGAACAGATAAAATAATATAAAGTGCCATGCATTTTGCAAACAGAATGGATGGATGCCCATGGGAGCCTTGTTACTTCCAGCAAGATTTCAGAAAAATTCACAGAATCCACATAAAATTGCGAAAGCTGTAGTGTAACCTGAAGAAATTCAATAAGCAAATACAAGGAAACACTAAACTACAAGTTCAGAAAAACAGTCTATGATATTGATGATGGAAAGAATCCAGAAAAGGGCCATGAAGATGAATAAGGGACTGGAGCACCTTTCCTATGAGGAAAGGCCGGAACTGCTCGTCTTAAAGAAGAGAAGGCTCAAGAGGAATCTCATCAATGTGTACGAATGTCTGAAGAGAGGTTGTAAAGAAGGCACAGCCAAACTCTTTTCAGTGGTGTCCAGTGACAGGATAAGAGGCACAAACTGAGAAATGGGAGTGTCTCTCTGAACATTTTCTCTGTTGCCCAGAGAAGTTTTGCATGCCCCCTTCTTGTAAGTGCTCAAGGCCACGTTGCATGGGGCTTTGAGGAACCCCGTCTAGTGGAAGGTGTTCCTGCCCATGGCATGGAGGTTGCAAGTGCTGTTCTTTAAGGTCTATTCCAACCCAGGTCATTCTATGATTCTATGATCATCAAGAACTATTTTACTGTGGGTATGACTGAGTACTGGCACAGATTTCACAGAGAAGCTGGGGAACCCTTCTCTTTGAAGATATTCAAAAGCTGTCTGGAAATTGTCCTGAATGAGTGGTGCTAGATGGCTCTGCCTAAGTGAGGTGTTTGAACCCTATGGAGGTCTCTTGCAGCCTTAACCATTCTGTAATTCTTTGATTTTACTTCCAAATTATTTTTCCATGTATCATTCATTCAGTGTCAATATGCATACATTGTTAATACCTGTGAAATTCTGTTCTGCCTTCTATTTGTGAATCTCAGCAGAGGGATGATGGGCATTGATTTATCTAGATCACACTTACTTTTAGAGTTTTTTTAATTATACAGATAAAAAGCTGAAAAACCATACAGTAGAAACTGAGGGATTTATACATCGGTACTAAGTATATTTGTTAGAGCTTTGTTCACATGCCCTGACCCTCCGTGTTGTAACCAAATGAGGATGATCTATTATCACGGCTGCTTTTATTTGCAAAGTAGCAGCATGAGGGGCCAACATTCTTCTCTTCAGTTCCCTTTGCTTCCCAAGTCTGGCGAGCTTTGTAAGGTACAGATTGGTACAAATGTTGCTATTTCATGCGCAGAAGCATTTTTAAACTATTAATTTGTTAGGTAATTTTTTTTACTGTCAAGGTGCTAGAGGGAGGCTACAACATTCTTCATTTCTTTTCTCCCAGTCTGGGAGATCGGGAGATATAAATAGAATTTCTGACTTTTTTCACAGCAGGTTTAAATTGTATCCCCAAATGATCTTTTCTGTCATTCAGTAGTTCATTTTTCTCTCACCACTTCTTAAAAGGGAACCCCTCCTCATCCTTCCATGTACATCTGATGGGAGATGGAGCATTTTTAGTTCAGGTAGATGTTATTTATCTGTCATTACATAAACACACTTAAAAATATTTACCTTCCCAAATTCAGTGATGAGAGTAGTTTTCTTAGCTAATTGTCTATTTCCCATATGAGTACTGGTAACTAAATGGCCTACAATACCTTTGAAGCCATGGGCTTTGCAGAAGACACGAGAGTGTCATGGGATGCATCTATTAAAAGGCTACAGCAAGAACAGTCTTTGACATTTCATTTTTGCCCCTAATTGACTGATAGCCTCTAAAAATGAGGTAGAGTGATTGATGTTTATGTGTCTTCTGCTGAGGCTTCAGAGTTTGTCCTCCATGAATACTTTCCTTTCTGATCTTTCTGTATTTTTAAGGAAGATATTTCCTTCAGATGGAATGCAAACATCTGACACATAAAAGTTTGTCTCATATAACTGCACTCATTTTTCTTCATTCTTCCCAATGAGCAAAACTGTAGACAGTTGTAGAGTCTTTCAGAATTTTCTGGTGACTCTTGCTCTTTTTTTCAAGGTCCTTTATATGTGTTACCATCAAAAGAGAAAAAAGTGCTTCCAGTAACTGCTGCCTTTTATCTGAGAGTCTTCATACAACTTCCACAAAATATTGGTTCTCTTTCTCTCCAGGGGCAACTTTGACTTCTTCTGGCAAAGGGACTACAGCACAATGTAGTATCATTTGAACTTCATTGAAGGGGAGGTATGAGGAAAATTAAGGTGTAGTTTCTAAAAGTAAGCCTGTTCTTTACATTTTTTCCCTTTCCTGGGCAAGTATAAGTTACTGGCCTTATTCCTTGTCTATAAGATGAAAAAATAAATCTAAGTATAATTCCATTGCAAGGAGAAATTTGTGGTGTTGTCACAGTTTAAGTTTTTTACATTTTGCCAGCATAAAAAGCATGCCATATATAGACATGTCAGTGTTAAAAAGGTGGTGTGATACAGCTACAAAGACCTAGTTTTTCATAAACAAACATTGAAAGACACAAGCCAGACTAAAACTTTTCCAGAAAAAAAGATTAAATTACTTTTTCTCATAGGAAAATACAAGAACTGCAAACAACCAGTAATGCCTACTTCCTGTCACAGAAAAGAAAATGTTATTAAATTGAATTTCTGAATGTATAAAAGTACAATTTTGAGAAAAATTATGATTTTTTTCCATGTATCATTACTGGTATTATGATTTTTTTTACCTCTATTAGATGTGCCATGCTCTTCAGGTGTTAGAAAATGGTAGAGACATTTGTACTCCAAATAAGAAAGTTTCATAACACGATGTCCACAACAGAAGACGTGGTCTTCATATTTTGTCAGAATCAGCAGTATTTATTACATTGGGCAAAATAGATTGAGTTGTTCTGTCGGCTGTATAAGATGTGTTTCTTGTTCAGGATTAAACATTTATCCTCAGAGTTATAGATATTGTCAATTGCAGCAGGTTAAAGTGGTAATGCTGCACTTCTGGCCAGTAAAAGTTCTATAGTGAATAGAAGAATTCACCTTCAGTGTTGCCAGAGCTACACAGTGTTCCAGGGGAAAGGCTTTCTGAAAGTATTTTATTTATTTCTTAATAATGAATAAAATTAAGTCAAATCTTTCAGATAACTTGAAGGAAATAAAAGAAGAAGAAAGACTAAAAAGTACAAATGAAATAAACCACTTGCTGGAAAAATTGAAATATTAAATTTTGGGAAGATGAGACACTGTAGATGAAAATTCAGACTTCTACATTTACCTTTTTTAGTAACATTCTGTCAGACTGACTGCTTAAAGAAAGTTCTCTTGAGTCGATGGAACCTGGAAAGAGTCTGACCCACTGGCAGCCTGACATTGGGACTTGGAGGCTATAAAGTCTTGTCTTACTCTGTTATATATGTCCATAAATTATAGGTCATATAAATGCCTAGGGAGGGCATATAATCCTTACTTTAATTACTAGACCAGGTAAGTAATTCCACAAGATTGAAGACCACAGAATGCATGTAAAGAGTTATAAAAAGCATATAAAAAGCCAAGGTAAAGGAAGTACACTTACATCTGAAGGCATCTTCTCCAAGTCATATACTGGATTCAGAGATAATGAATGCATTACGAAAACTCCTGCTGTAAAACGGTGAGAAAAACCATCCATTCAAATCACATTTTAACACATTAAATTTTCATTCTGTTACTATTATAATCTTTATGAAGTTCAGGGTAAAATTTCAATGTCAGGTCTTGTCCTGTTTCATAACTCTTTTTTGCATATGTGTCTGGCAAAGGCTTTGTCCCCTTCTCTAACTCACTGATTTTTTTCAAGCAGTGTTCTGCATTCACTGCTCTGAAAGACTCATACTTTTTTCTCTCCAGGAGAGAGAGACCCTGCTCAATCCCTGATTAGCAAATGAGGACCACTCTGAAAATGAGATAATTTCATCTTGTCTTTCTCCATAATCTTTCTTTAAAAACTCCTGATTTGATTCTTCTTTTTTTTTAAAGTCACAGATTTTGCCTCTACTGCCCCCCAAACTGAGGGTGGGATTTATCAGTTAAATTACGTCTGTTACTGTAATATAATGTAATGTGCAGTGTGAACACCTAATCTATTGATGCCTTTCATAAGTCACTTGCAAAATGTCCTTTATTTGAAAATATTCTGACTAGAAAGCACTCCATTTTAATGGAGGAATTCTGTTTTTTTACATACATCCTATGTGTTTCCACTACTACAACTTTGCAATTTTTTGCTCTTAGATATTTAGGTATAAGAAAAAAAAAAAAATAGTCCCAAACTGTTCTATAAATATTGTAAAATAAAGAAGTTAATCTCTGCAATCCCATCAGAAGTATGTGAGGTCTAAATCTTTCATTGTCTCTGAAATTTTAGTTTCCAGCTCTTCTCTGTAGAATCCAGTGTGTCTGTTTAAAAGCTTGGACAGTTAAAATCCTCTTCACAAAGAGCCTGAAGATTGATTCAAAGACCTCATCATTAAATGCATATATGCACATAAAATACATTTTTAAACTATATTTATAAATATATCCAAATATATTTATATATTTTTCAATTATTGATAATGATACAAATATAAGGTTTTACTAAGGTGTATCCAGTTTAATGTTTAAAGAATCCTCAACATCTGTCATTTTTTGATGCTAGAAAGATGTGATTATAAGCATGATTTTTCAGCCCTTCAATTCTTGGAGTCTCCTATATAATTTTCACAAGCATTGTTGCAACAACTGATGGAAAGCCTGAGAGACATGAGGTTACAGTACCATTTTTTATGCTGGATTTTTGTTAGCTGTGCTCATTGTTGACTCTGGAGCCATAAGAATGTGGCTCCAGTGAGCCTTTGTTTCCCCAGTCACTGCATGGCAAACTGCTTTCTCTCTGAAGAAAGTGGAGCAGCCTGGCTCCCTCCGCTGTGTGTGTGCTGTCTTCCCCAAGACGATTTGCGGAACCTGCTACCTATTGCTTGGTTTCCTTTATCCTAGTCAGAAAGGATTTCCTGGTGCTTTATTTCTGACAGCATTTCTTAATCTTTGTGCTTCCTAGCCATTTCTTGTCAAAAGGATTGAGTCTCTCTTTATCTCTCTCATAATCATTGTGAGATTGAAAAAAGAGTATCATACATGGTCTGGTGGGGG
>VZRV01008500.1:538987-591534 GCA_013398115.1 Falcunculus frontatus | reverse complement strand
GGGGGGAACACAAGGGTTACTCTCACTGACTGCCAAGCTCCATTTTCCTCTCATCTGGGTGATTCCCTTCTTTATGAAAAAATTCTTAAAAGTGCTCCAGGTAGTGGAAAGTTCAGAAAAGACTAATTTTAATTTGGCAATGCATGACATTGGCATGGAGTAGCAATAGTGGCATTTCTTTCCATTGCCATTCCACTACACTGTGAAGCCTGCAATGTTGCACTCTATCTATCACAATGTTACACTTTCTCAAAGGGCTTAACATCATTTCCTAAATGTAAAAGATGATTTTGAAAATGTGTGTAACAAATTTCATCACAACTTATAAAACTGAAGCATAGTCACTGAAGAGCAGAGTTCACTGCTGTGATTACACCAATGCAATACTTACTCATAAGAAAGGTAGCTCATTGCTAAATATTTGGGTTGTAATTTTTAGGTAATATCTCACCTCTATCTGATTTTTTTTGGATCACAGACTATTTGTATATTTAATTTCTCTGCAAAAATATTCTTGCTTTTAGCTAAAATATCAGGCAGTGATTTGAGAAGAAAAAAATAGAAATTCTCTTTTCTTGCCTCCTTCTGGAGACTTATACAGAGAATTCTTGGCTCCCAATACTCATCAGTTGGGAAAGATCTGCCAACCTTATGTGTAGGGCTTGCTTTCAGTAGGGAATGTAATCCAAGTTAATTAGCATGAAATAAAGCAGAAAAAGTAACGTAGGCACCTGTGACAACAAAGAATTCTCTTGCAGTCCTGAGTCTTAGTGAACACGAAATTGTTTGCTCTTCCAGTGGTGTGATAATGGCTGAAGGAAACCACAGGATCTACAGTGAATTGCTGAATCACAAGGAGATTGCAAACTGTTCTTTATTCACTTTGTTATTGAGTATATATGTAGAATTTTTGGCTTGTCATAAAACAAGCCTTGGTTTCTAAAGAGACCACAGTCCCTGAGAGGAACCCTTCCTTGGGCCTGTGTCTGGAGACTGCTCGTTGTCCTTGGCGGTGCTGAGGAAAATTCACACTGTAATAAGAGAATAAATGCATGCAATGGAAATATAACTGTTCATATATATATCAGGTTGTAATGGTTTCCCGTGTAATCTGCCACAGCTTTTTATCTCTACTCAGAGTAATCTGGGAGTGTTTATCTCTGACTGCATTTTTGCACAGCATGACACAAGACTCAAGGTACCATCAGAGCATCCTGAGGGCCAGTGGCTGCCTAAGGGGTAGGAGCCAAGAGCCCAGCACCACAACAGCTCAGCAAGGAGCAGGGCAACTGGGGGGTCCCAGCCTCAGGTGCTGGGTGGAATCCTCCTTGAGGATGGACTGAGGTTGGGCCAAGACATGGACCCATCGCAAGGCAGGGCAGGGCTATGGGGAACTGGAGAACAGCACCTCTGCAACATTGCTCCGGGAGAGACTGACAGCCCTGGTGGCTGCCATGGGTTCTCGGGATCTGGGCAGGACAGGGGGAGCATGAGGAGGGCATTCTTTCATGAATTTGACATAGTCAAATCAAACCAATCAAACCTGATTGGTTTGATTTGTGTCTGTCGTGAGTCTAACTAGACTGTATCTCTCCGAAGTGGAGGGGACCAAGAACTTAGTAAAGCTTTCTGGGGAAGGGTATGTGAATTCTTCCATGTCTTTGACAAAACCCTAACTTCTTTCTTTGATTATTTGGAATTGTTAAAGGTTTCCACAGGTTTGAGAGTACAAAGATTCTAGATTCAATATGATGTGATGTAACTCCAATAATATTTGGCAGTTTTAGTCTCAATTGTCTTCTCATTTCTTTCTACCAGCAGTAATCAGTGAAGAAGTGGTATTATGAATGGTATTATTCATGTCAGTATAAAGTCTCACTGCATTTTAGTGGTAATGCAGCTACCATAAATAATGTATGTCTTTGTTACAGTAAACTGATGACAGGGACAATTAAGGCTGATCTTTTGTGAAATAATATACTTATGGTGAGTAAGGTACTTGTTCTTCTTAATTCATTGTACAACTAGCAAGACACATCCTTCTTTAATTTTGTTATACTGAATCAGGTGATGGTTAATGGCAACAGTTAGACAGTAATCTACTTTATTGCCCAAGCCACAACTTAATATGTGTTATAGAGGAAATTGAAGTAGTATCTCAAATGTTCTGGTTTTTATATTGTTGAATGCAGTAATTTATTGTTTACTAATGAAAACAACTTGGCAACGCATTTAAAAATATTTTAAAGATTTTTATGTTCACACCTTTTCTAAAATTTCTACCTGCTTATTAACGGTGCCAGTTTCTGCGGAGTGTTGTTAGTTCTTCATAATTTTAAGACTGTTAAATCCTTTTGCACTACATTAGGTACAAAGACATTGTGGACTTAATGGCTAATTCAAAAAAAGAAATTCCATTAATTGTTATAAATATGCATTAATAGCCTGCATTACAATATAGGGAAATCCCACAAAGCAGAAAAAGCCATAGGGACATGAAATAAATGTAAAATTAGGAGGTGAGTTTACCAAACTCATAACACATACAAAAGAATTGTATGTCTATCAGCTCTCTATTACATGTATGTATATATGTGTGTATATATCTATGTATGTATTTTAAGTATTAAAAAGAATCTGTAAAGTAGCTTTGCAACTTTTCTATTACTTAAAGAAATTTCTGTGCATTTCTTATTTGATTTATTAATAAGGGCTTGTCTTTGTCATGATAATGTCTCCGACTCCTGTTGACATGATGTTTTCGTTTTGCAAGTTAAAGATTGCATGCTTAATTAATTTTTATAATAGCTATGATAAGATTTTTTAAATCAATGTGTTAATCTTTATACCTTTGGCAAAATGTCGTTGGGAACATTTTCACTTAAAAACCAGAAATGTGAAGTGTTTCTCTGACACGTGAAGTAAGTGAAGTGTTTTATCCTTACTCTGTACTGACTTCAAAGAAAATTTTAAAGCCTTTATACTGCCTTACCTCCAATCTTGGGAGCAAGTATGACTTCACAGAAAAAAGTCTTTTGGATTGGTAGCACAGAGACAGGTCTCAATGATTTTTAAAATGTGCTCTATTACTATTTGGTGGGAGTTAGCCTTGTTCGAAATAAAGTTTTACAAGGGTTTTTTATTTCTCTGCAATTGCTGTTGAGTTCTTATGGTTACTCAGACTCTGAAAATCAAAGCTGGTTTTGGATCTATTTGTTCAAGATTTTAGGCTTCCAGGATGAAATGATAACTCATAAACCACAGTTAATATACTTTTCTGCTATTATTTTTTTTATGCTCAGCGATGAGCTGAGGATATAAGCAACAGTTTTTCTAATACAAAAACATCTTTACCCAGTAATACTTCATTTCTTATGCTCAAATTCTTGATTTAGTATTTTCCACTGTTATAAAGAGTGAGAAATCGAAAACAGCAGGCATGCAAAAGGACTGGTTCCTTATTCATGTCTCTCTTGGCATTTAAAAAACTTTAATATTATTGATGTTTATTTTATGAACTGTCATCTTACCTAGGAACCTATTGTTTAATAACTTAAGATTAAATATTGATTAAAAATATTTAAGTCCAGCAAAAGTCTTTCAAATAAAACCTTTAAGACGGCTAACAGGTTAAATGTAGTGTGACATTTTATGTTAGCTTATGATTCTCAAAGACATCATAGGAAGAGAAAAGTTTCAAGCTGTTTCTGAAATGTAACATTCTAGTTTAGTTCAGGTTTTCAGAAAAATCTTCCCGTGGAAAGGGCAGTCAGGGAGAAAGCAGGAGAATTCTTATTTGAAGCCTAAGAACTGGACAATTAAGTTTGGCAAATGAAATAAGCAAGGCAGGAGTCAGCAGCGTGTCTATGAGCAAGAGAAATGGGATAAAATGGGGCATACCACAGAGGACAGCAAGCAACCAAGAGTAATGGAGCAGCTAAAGAGGAATCAGTGGGGTAAGGCAAAAGAACAGACATAGTCAGCAGTGTTGTGAAATTGATTTTTTAATCAGCATTCTGAACTAAAATGATTTGGGCAAAAGGTACAAGGCCAGCAGTCCAACAGTTCACGAAAGAGAAGATATAGGTGCTCCAATTCTATGTAAATCACTATATACAGCTGTACTAAGTAGAAAAATCAGCAGTATAAAACTCTTAACATGTATCTTTAATCACTGTCCTGTATCCCATGAGGGGATAAATTTCACCAGAGTACATGAAGAAAACCCTTTAAGTAGTTGCTTGTTCTTTTAGTATATTTCTTTTGTTGTTGTTGTTGTTGTTGTTGTTTCAGGAGAAATCTGTACCTCATTAAGCACTCCAGATTTAAACACATAATACCAGAATAAAAATGTAAAAATGCAGCACTTAACATATTAAAAAATACTTCTGCACTTTTTCGTAACAGCGGTGCTGTAACTGAAAAGGGGGCTGTACCATAGAAGAAATTATTTATAGTACCTGTGTGCATGAGAAAACTTTGGTCCAGTATGGATGTGCATCATCACTTAACAGCTCAATGAAAATTTTATTATACCTAGCAACTTAAAGTAGGTGGTAAAAGACCCAAACCACACACATTTATATTATTGGTGCATGAAACTGATAAAGGTCAAGTCTTGACTGGACAGCATTTGACAATGCTGCAAGAGAAAGAAACATCAGTGAAAGAACTATCCTGATAAAAGCTATAAGCACATCTCTCTGAACATTTTGTGGAAGTGTGAAATATTTTGTAGCAGAGATGATGCTTTCACACCAGAAGCTGTCAGATGAACCCTTATATCCCATCTCGAAACATCAATTGATAGATTTGGAGTAGTCCTAAAAGCCTCTTACAGTAAGACTTATTAAAAACACCTCTACTCACTCAAGATGAGTAACCATAAGCGAATAGAGTAAGTAGTACAATTTGTATCCATGATCCTTCCCGAAAGGGAACTCTGATATTCATGTATATTTTTGTGTAGATCAACCAATCAAACCTGGTAATATCCCTTTTCCATCATGGGATATTCCATTTAGAGATTCAAATGTGTGTTTTATAACTCCAAGGTTGAAAATCACTGCTGCTAGGACAAAAGTTGTGGGTTTATGGTATTGTAATTGCTAAAAATGTACATTAATAGTTTCATGCCAGTTTTCCCAGGGTTGCTAAAAGAAAACTTATATTAAATAGAAGATTATTCTTTCTGAAACCCTGTTTTAGTTTCCAATAATGTCTGTAAAAGGCATTCCCTCCTTGAAGCCCACACGAGGACTAGAATGTAGTTGACAATTCTACCTCCAGCCCCCAGATACATGTTTGTAGCATTTCAGGTATGGGCATGTATTCAGCTTACTCTTAAAAAACACGGTCTCATTTGGCATCAATAGACAAACCATCTGTTCAGGTGGGGAAAGTAGGCTGAAAAAATCAGGGTGTCTCCTTGGCTTCTTGCTGAATGAGAGCTTCCAACTTCTGTTTCCTTTTTTAATTTGGGAAAATTTGTACAGTATTTTCTAACAGAAATAGAAAAACTTTATTGTCGTAAAGCCTTATCATATTGGCATAAATAGATGAGAAAAACAAACAAAAAAAGAACCCTTTGCTGTTGTACTTGATAAAGCTGTCATGGCAAGATTGGATCTATTTGATTTATATTTGAGATTGTCAGTTACAGAATCTGGAGGACAGTGACTAAACTCTGTAAAGGTGCATGCAAATATGTCTGAAAACAAGGACAGTTGTAAAGATTTCAGGTAAAAGATATTGTGGCTTTAAAGATGGTATCAAAACTGGTGTCAGTACTCAGCTTTCCTCATAATTTCTTTGTTTTCTGGGTTTATTTTCTGGTCGGTCTGTTTAATTTATTCATACTTTTTTTTCTCCTTCTCCTGCCAGGACCACTACAAAGGCATTACTCAAAACTTCAAAATATTTGCACCTGCAAACTAAGCCTAGCATTTGCATTTGCAACGAAGAACACTCTTCTCTGCTGGACTTCTGTTGTTCAGCCTCAGTCAGTTTCTAATTAGGTAATGAGATAAACCAATCTTGACTTAAAAGAGAGTACATTTAGGGCTAGGCCCATTTCCAGGTGGCATTTGGTTGGTGGTTGGGCTTTTTTTCTGCTAATTTTTTTTCATATATAAATTTAAAGAATTAAGGTCAACTTGTATTATTTTGAAGTCTGTTTATTCAGGATTTGGGGAAAAGTGATAATTTATTGAAATACCAAATGATAGAGAAACCTAGAAATTATGAATATCAAAAGTCTCCAGAATTCTTTTAGGTAGGTCTAGGCATTCATGGACATGAAAAGTGACAGTAATTTACAGATTCTTTCTGATACACATATTTATGACTATTTATCAGTCACCTCATATGGTGAAAGTTTACCTGTCACCATTTTTAAAAGGTTACTCTGCTCCTTGAAACTGGAGCTTAACCACATATACATAAGGTAAAGGAAGATTTAATAGGTATGTCTCATAGTCTAACAGTACATAAAAGATAGATCCTCCTTTTGGACACATTCATGGGGAATTTTAAAAACAATAATCCCACAAGTTGTATTCAAGTCACTAGGATGGGCTTTTAAATATCAGAACATATAATTCAATCGAAAAGTAAAAGTTATATTCCTAATAAAATGGAATGATATAGAAGAGGACTGTATCTATTCAATGGAAAAAAGAGGAAACTGATTCCACACTTGCAGTCCTTTCTTGCCACTTTTCCCATCACATGGACCCCACTGAGAGGTGGAAATTGTGCCATTCCAGTATTTCATGTGTTTCCATTGATGATCTTGCTTCCATGTTCTCTTGGCAAATGAAGACACTATAGATGCTGTATTCCTGTTGCTTAACCAACTCTCTTTTTTCTTACCTTTTTCAAACTTTTGAAATGAAACTTTATGATTATCTGATTTTTGCTTTATATGAGAGAACTACAGCAAGAACCGTCAGCTTTCTCCTCAGCCTTAAATGCCTGTCTACCTATGTGAGGTTGTGTCCTTTAGATGTCAACACTGAGTGGCTGTGTCTTGTGAGATACTTATAGAGTAGGAGGGTGCTTTTTCCCTCCATTTGTACTCTCCATTGTTTGCTTGCTGAGTTGTTCTAGACACTTGAACAGAGCGTCAGTGTCTTCTAAAGAGCAGAAGGGCTCCTGGTAACAACTGCTTTTTTTAATAAAATGGGAAGTTGTCTATAACAGGTGCTCACTGCTCCTATCTTAAAAAGTCCATAAAAGCAGGTATTCTGAACCATTTTGCAAAGTGGTTGTGCAGAAGCTCTGAAGTGTTACAGAAGCTTTGAAGTGTTACAGTGTTCAGCCAAAACAACAGTATATTCTTCTGCTAAAAAGGCTTAGAATATCTTCTTTTTTCAGTCTGTTCAAAGCTGTGAAGTAGAAAATAGGCATTCTTTAAAATACTTGTGTTGGCTTCGTGCAAGCTGTACAGCAGAGATGTTTCAGGGAACTAAGAGCAGTACTGACATAATGAATTAAAGACAGGAGATCATCTTTAGCAGGACCGGTAATGAAGACTCATATATTTAGAAATCTAAAGCTTTAACATCCTCAAGTTATGTAACACACAAAAAATCAGTAAAACATACATCATTATCAGATGGGGAAAAATATTAACTTGGCTTTGGTGGACCAGACTGAATTTTACAGCAAAATCACAGGCATCATCACTTAAAAAGCTTCAACAGAGCGGTAATTAATGAATTTGATATGCAAAATAACTGAGTCCAACTAAGCTGAAGAGCGTTCAGTGTGTCTGTGAGGAAAAAAATCAAAACAAAAATATTGCAGTCATAAAGATTCAACCAGGAAGAACAAAACATCAGAGAGAGGAGTGTGTTGGAATTTAGTACATTCATAATCTACCTTGCAACCATGAAATCAAAATTGTTTTGACTATGTATTCTACACAAATATTTGTTTATTCAAACTACCTAAAATTGTCACAATAGAGGATTAAAATCACCAGAGCAAGCAAAATTACAAAGAACTGATGCAATTTCATTACCATACAGATATTATTTGGAAGGAAAAAAAAGTCAGGCTTTCCACATTTAAGCTAACGGTTCTCTCTAACAGCAGGGATAATGGGATTGCAAAGCTACTGATATAGCCATTGCAAATAGATACTTGCTGTATAGCTCAGACTCTCTGTGATACAATAGATGCCAGTGTATGTTGACAAAAGATTAACTGTATTTGTATATAACGAACTGTTTGTGGAAAATACATCATACCAGATCTGACAGAATGAGAGAGGTGAGTCTGCCTCAGTTCCATGTCCCAGGTTCAACCAGTAGCAAGGCTGAAGACGTGTTCCTGGCAGGCACATGCACACAGATGCAACATGCATAAATACATGTGTACACCTATATACAGAACTGGCCACAGAGATCACAGGCAGATACACAAGACACTCATGAAAACCCAGAAAGCAAAAATTTACTCATTTTCCTCCGCAGTTTGGCTGAGTAGGGGGGAGCTCCATTAGTGAGAATATGTATGTGTGTACATGCAAAATGTACGTACACATATATTGTATACATATGCATACTGGTCTGTATTTGTGCATCCACACATGAGCTGGACAGGATTCCTCAGGTCCCATAGCCAACTCATAGGTGGTTCTATACATTAAGTTTATAGCCCAAAGCCTCATGAGGATACTATAGTCTGCTAAGTAGCATGGATAATCAGTGACTTGATAGACTGCAAATAGTTTTAAAATTATTGAAATTATTGTTGGAGACAAATGAGATATCCCTTTCTGACAACAAAAAAAATTAGTTCAAACCAATTGTTCAGATTTTTTGCTTATGTTACTTATCCTCTTTTAGAATGCTGAATAATGACACACATCAGACTGTAAATTTAAAAGAAATTTCCCTGAACAGTCATTCTGTCTGCATTAATATTCCCATTATCTTGATCTGTGTTCATTACAGTTTCATACAAACTTTACCTGTAGTGCTGTTGCAGCAGGTCAATGCCTTGTGACAGCTTCTGCTCCACAGCTGAAGTTTCTTAATGATGAAAATATAAACTGTTGTCAATATACAGACATCCATTTTGTTAAGCTGAAGAACAGTAAAATTTCAGTTTGCCCAAAAACCTTGAACGCAGATTGTGTATTTCATACACAGGCACAATGGTTGCATTGCTGCAAAGGGAAAGGCCTGCAGCTGGAGATTGGTTACTTTTATGGTGTTTGCTTGCTCTCTACAGGGAGATAGGACACGGAGTGTACATCTTTCAGATATTGCAGCTCTGTAGGCTGGCATGTTAGGTAAGATGGAAACCTGAACCCACAGTTCCACTCTCAGTCCTTCTTCACCATTTCTTGACCAGAGGAAGAAAAAAAACTGTGGAGCTGTGTGGCTGTCTAGTCATCTTCTTATAACATCTGTGCAGCATCAGGATAATGGACAGGGAACTCAGCAAGTTTAGATTGAAGAGAGAAGTAAAGTGACTGGTGCTCTTTCCCTTCTCCCCAGATGTTTCCTGACAGGATATGAGGGTTCTTAAACCCTGTGGCAAACTTTCAGCCAATCAACCACCCAAATCTTTCCTCTTTAACCTCTATTGAGGGCCTACCTCTTTAATTCTTTTCTTTACACAGTTTTCTTGCCACACCATCTAGGCCTTGAAGACATAACTTGAACTCCTTCTTCCTGAAATAATCACGAAACTAACAGTATCCTGGCTCACTCCTCTTTAATAGCTGTGAGGTCAAAACCAGCTTGGATTGTACTAATGTGCTACGAAAATCAAAATAAGCAGGAGCAATCATACGGACAAGTCCCCCTGTGCAAGAAATGTGCATGGAACAGATCTTCCAGCCTCTTGGTTTTCATCAGGGATTGAATATCTGCAGGCAAACTCTTCAACACTGTATGTCTATTTGATAGAAGCCAGACCAATCGTTCTATAATTCTGCATATAGCCTACAACTAAGAACAGACACCAAAGAACATCATGCAAATGGTGTGCAGTGTATATTATATTTACATTGTCATAAAACTGCATGTGCAAGCTTGTTTTCCTATAAAGATCTATGAGTGTATTTGGTCTCATAATGTTACTGGGAAGCTGTTACAGGTGATCTGGAATGTTACATTGCTATGGAGGAAATTTAACAATAAAAAATAAAAGTAACCGTGGAACAAACAGAAAACATGCTTTGCCTACATTCAGGTCCCAGACACTAGCGAATATCGGAGATGACCACGCTTTCATGCAAACCTAAATTTTTCTTTACCTGTATGAAGACCATAACTTCCTTTGGGAATGTTCTGTACTGATCAAGAATAATGAAAACAGACTATAAAACAGACCACCTGCTCAAGAAAGGAAAGGGAAATATTACTACCTAATAATTAATCTTTTAGAGATGACTAACAAAAAGATAGTTGACTTTATTGTTGCATAAACACAAGAAGATTACTATCTGTTATAAGAGAAATATAGAATAAGGCAAACAGAAACTCCTATTTTCCTTCACTACCTGTTGCTTGTAGTTGCCATGGATTTAATAGACTCTTTACATCACAAAGTGTAAGGTAGATAAAAATTTTGGAAAGTTTCATGGATATACACTAGCTGCTCTTGTAGTTTTTATTTATTTATATTTTTAAATTATTTTTAATTCCAGGAACTTAAAACTATGTCAGTAAGGATTCCGAGTATAGACAAAAAGCCAGAGGTCAGCATGTGGTAGTTTTTCCACATAGAGTTCTCTGACCAACAGCCAGGAAGAGAAAATTTAAAAAATAGAAAGCCAAGTACCTCATAATGAATGTATCACTATATACAAATTAGTTAAATTAAGTTTCCATTAAATTTAACTGTGTGAGACAGCTGCAACTATAAGGTGAAGATAAGTTCAATCCCTCTACACATCCTCTAAGCAAATGTTTGCAGTGGCTCAGAATTTTTAATTTTGTAAATTTGCACTGCTTCCAAAGACAAGGAACTTTCTGTATTTTTCACATAATTGTACATGCCCATCCACAAAAAATAGAACCTTTTTCCAGAGGCCAAAATAGATATCCTACCTGTTCATGCCTCAACTCAAGTCACACTGAGATGATTATAGAGTGCTATAAAAATGAGCCAAAATTGGATGCTCAAACTGTACGCACGTGTGCACAGGAACATCAGCATTTTAAAATAATGTGTGTTTGCAATTAGAATACTTCCTGTTAGTGGAAGTAGCATCACTGCTCTGCTCTGCTGAGCAGATAAGAGGATTTGCCACTAATCCACCAGTCCCTACCCTACTTCCCTATCCACTCCCTTGTTACCATGAAGTACTTTCACCTGAGCCTAATGGGATAATTCACTGGCCAAGGAGCAAAAGAAATATGTTCTGCAGGATGCATGTTCAGTTTTTCCATACATCTCAGTGGCATACTATCCCTTCTGTTGAGAGTTACCCTTAGATTTCCCTCAGACACCTATATCTGGTTGGAAAATATCTGGCTCAGAAACTAAGGAATATGTACATAATGCCTAGTGTATGACTGAATGCCAGGGGGAAAAAGTGAACTAGATCATTCTGACAGCATGATAAATGCATTAAGCAGCATATCCTCAAACTCTTCATAGTGATGAAATGCTGTAAAGATTCTACTGGAGAAGGTAAAAATATGAAAGGTTTTCTCTCCTTCATCTTTTGATTAAAAATTTATTCAAAAGACTGCATGCACCACATTTTGGGAAGCTCCTAGCTCTCCTCAAGACTTGCAATATCAGTACCTTAAGGTAATTTTAAGGAACAAAAAGAGCTGTGCTAATCATCAGAGCTGTGTTTTATTCAAAACCAGCAGGTATTAATCAGTTGGATTTGCTTAACAGGTGAATCTCATTAACATAGCATGTGGGAACAGTTTCATCTACTGATATTTTCTGCATCAGGGATTTAGCTATAAAGGCCATTTTAGGTTTTTAATTATTTATATATAGCATACAGACAACCTACATGTTGCTGCTACAGCCCATATTATCAGAGTGCACTTCCTAATGCGTTACAGTTTTCTTTCTTTTAAAACTCCTGCCTTGTAATGTTTATAAGTACATAACTGCATCAAGAGCTTATTTTACAAAGTTATGTGCTTCTAGTGTGACTGGTTTTATAAACAATTGAAATACAGCATATTAGAAAGGGAACATTTTGTTTATTTTTAATGCAGAGAAGTCTGGTATGGCCTGAGGACTGAACTTGGAGCCATTCTAATAAGGTGATTCAAGGAAATATCAATAAACGGCTACAGTACATTTAAAGGTCTGCTAATCTAATTATATGTTTCTCTGTACAGTTTGAATGCATTATATAAGATAAAATGTAGCTGGGAAGAGAACTGAGAATATATTCCCCTTTTATCTCTTTTGAAACCTGAACAGTATTATTCATTGGATCATCTTCTAATACAGATTTCATTTAACGTGCATTTACAAAGAGAAGTAGTCATATGGTTTTATACTCTTTAGAAAAAGCATAAGTGCCATCTTCTCATTCTTTATAAATGTGGAGGGACTGAATGGTACCACACAGACACTCTGGGAAGATGAACAAAACCACAGAACTATAAAATGCTTTAGTGGATTTAGTAGTAGAGATTAAAGCACAAGAAATGTTGTGCTTGAAGAATTAAATCAAGGGCAAATAAGGCAGGATAATTGTGCATCTTGTTTTCATAAATCGATATTGAAAGGAGAAAGAATTACAAGAAGCTGGAAATGAAAAGTGGAACTTTAAAACCAGATATTTTAGCAGAGCCAACTGCTTCCTCCTTGTTCAAATTTGTGGCATTCTTAGATGTAGGTGTTGATGAGCATTGTCTGTTCAGACTAAGAGACTTTGAGAATTTAAACTGGATTAAGCTGATTACTATACAATGTGAGATCATGTTATTTTAGAATAAGAAATATAAAATTTGTTGTAACCTGGAAGTTTATTTGGTGCATATGGTTTGTTTCATCTATCAAGGTCAACCTGTGTGACCATATTTGCTGTACACAATTTAAAAAAGATCTACTTAAATTAAACATCACAAGTGAAGTATGTGAAATCAGGTGAAATTTGGTTACATAAAATTTACACTGGAAATTAAAATAAGAGTAATTTTCTTTTATGGGTAGTTGTTTGAGATAGCACTCAGAGCTGTGAAACGTCTTTTACCTTTTGTTCACCTTCTTATTCTACTATTAAACAAAAATCTTACAAGTGAGTGGGACCTCTGATTCGGCCAAGCTGAAATAGCAACACATATGAATACAGATGACTATATAAATATTTGACAGGAGACTCTTGAAAGAGTTGATTGTCTTTGCAGTGAAAGTTACCAGCATTTTTAGGTCCTGATAACATCTACATCAGTGTTAACTCTACCCTACATGAAACCAGCACAATTTCTTCTGCAAATTTTTTTATATTTATCTGTAGTTTATACCATATTTTTATGTACATTTAGCATATCCTTCAGAATTATATATGCAATGTCTAAATATATATAATTTTATGCACTATGCTTTGCATGTATTATGAATATTTTAGATACTACATAGATGTAATGTGTATACAATATATATTACAACACATGCAATATGCATGTATCTATAAAATATACACACATATAAATATCTGGGTATAAACATGTATTTTAGAGTACGTTGATATTCCCCAGATTTGGGTGCCTCAGATAAGGTTGTCTCAACCAATGATAATAACCTGTGAGCAATAGTGCCAGCCTTGGCACCCACAAATTTGATTTGGAGTCAAGAGTGTTTTAGAAATATAACTGTAAATAAATGACCAGCTGGACAACAAGATCAGTAATTTTTAAAACCTGATTTAATTTTGGTCTCACCTGCTGTTGCGTTTACGGTTTCTGAAGACCCTCTGTGTCCAAACCTTTTGACTAGCTCTATGGGAATAATGTTAAAGTATCTGACATAACATGCCACTGTGAGAATGCCCTCTCCTTTCTTTACCCGATAATTACTTGTTTAAATGCAAAGTAACTGATTGCTGTTTCTGTTGCAATGCAAGTCTGGAATTTCTGGGCAAAACCTTGCTTTACTAAATGCAGTGCAAGGTGCTTTCAGTGGAAATGTTATTTAATTTCTTTTTTTTTTTTTTTTTAGTTATCGGAGATGTAAATTCAGTACCAAAGGATTAAATCAGAAGTAATGTGAGGAAGGGCAGGATTTTGTATGCACTGTTACACATTATGTGCCTAATGCTGTGCTATAAAGCTTTCTGTCACAGTGACCTTCATACTCTGTCATACGAAAGGAATTGTTCCACATAAGGCAGTGGCATTTCTTTCTGAGTTTCCCCCAGAATGTCACATTCAGAACACTCTTCCAAACTTCTTGATTCAGAGTCATATGATTGTTAAATATTTGCATAAATCTTTGAAGTTAGTACTTCAGTATCTGAAGCTCCCTTTCAGTCTTGTTGACAGTACTGGTATTCTTGGGATCACTTAGAGTCTGTAACAGTCGTTGCTTATAAAACATTTTTCCTCAAACATCTTATGTGAGATGGTGCCCCTCGCATTAAATGTTCCTGGGGACAGCTTCACCAAAAATGGTTCTGTTATTTTTTTTTTCCTGCAAACTGGACAATTTAAGGAAGTTATATCAATTTTCCAGGCACTGTGAAGCTGCAAGAGATTTACATTTTGGGCCTAGGATTTGAAAAAAATCAGAATTCATCTTATGGGCTTACTGTTTAAAATATGAGTTCTAGGACTGAAAGAAACGTCATATTTTATGTGCCGAGTAGAGTTTGAGAAGAAAAATTGCAAAACTCCAACCAGTGTCAACTATGTTCTATACCAGCATATTATGCTAGGAAAAGCCTTCTGTACATCATCATTTGTTTTCTGCAGTTCACAGCCTGCTTGCCTAGTTGGGCATGCGGAAATTTTGTATGCTTACAGCTGTGCAGATAAAATCATTGCTTAGCCTTTTATAGAGTCCTTTGAAATACAGATCACTCACACAAGTTTTAGCTAAATCTCTTATACCTGTGTCCTCAAAGATATTTTGGCAGCAAACACTGAAATAGAATAATTCTTAAATTCTTTTCTTTTAGAAGGTAGTAAAGGACCTGTGCCTTCTCTGCCTTTGGACCCATCTACAAAATGAACATCATTGTGTCACATCATCTCACGAAAGCAGTCAATTGGGAGAGAATTGTTGGGGTTTTTTAAGCATGATTTATCCAGGTAGAAAGTAAAAAGATCTAAGGTTAGCAAACTGAAGAAAGAGAAAAATCAGTAAAGTCACTACTAACTGAGCACTAACCTTTTGATGTACAGGACTGCTGTGGTGGTGGAATTAAGTGTGCATCCTAAAACTTATGCAGAAGGGAATGAGATCAAGACAATACTCTTTTCTAAGCAGTTAATTTAAAAACTTTGGGTTCTCTGAGGTATGATTGCACTGAAGAATATATATATATAGCATAACTGTACAGATATGGATAAATATGTGCATTTGGATCAAGCTTCTTTTGTATGTCTACATGTCACTGCTTGCTTGAGATAACGGTATGTGGAATAAGAGGAATATTATCTAGACAGCTAAAATTACTACAGTGGAAAATTTACCTGCAATTGATGGATGTAGATTCAAAAATAGTGTATTTGAATTCTTGAGAAGTGAAATGGAGAAGTTTTGTGTGAAATCACAGAATATATCATATTTTTTAAAAAACATCTTAGTTATTGTAATATTTTTGAATATGCAGAAATATTTATTCTTTGTTAAGTAATAGAAAAGATGAACATTTGGACCAAGGCAAAGTTGTGATGAGTGCTTTCAAAGTTCTTTAATAAAGATAATCTGCTTTTCAAATAGCTAAGGATAAAATGTATGAAGTGAAAACACCCTTGGCAATAAAATGAATTATACTTTGGTTTCAATTTCAATTCATATTCTTTTGACCCACCATGAACTATGGAACTTTCTAATTTCTTTTAGTTATATTCTTTAATTAAGTCTGTCTTAATTGTATGCATAATGAATATCATGATCAAAATATATATTGACTTACCTAGATAAGAAATATTTATAGATATTAATTGTATTGGGTTGGTTTTGTGTTCCATTTTTAGTAATGTGTTGCCAAAACCCCTAAAAATGTATATATCAAAGGACCAGAGGTGATAGGGCCCTGAGCAACCTGATCTGGTGAAAGGGGTCCCTGCCCAAGGCTGGAACGTTGGAAGTAGATGATCTTCAAGGTCGTTTCAATCCAAACAATTCTATGACTCTGTGATTCTATTTATATTAATTTCTCCCCATTTAGCGATAAGAAGTAATTGTCCAAAACTTCGTATAAGGTCATGGAATACTAATGCACATTCAACTCTCTTCTGAAAAAGGCAAAATAATCTAGGCCTTTTACCTGTGGATATGGAAATCTTTTAAAACACAACTCTGTTATAAAATTGAAACACCCTGCCTTGAAATGCAGTTCACTATAAAGAACTGTGTCTTCTGCAAAACTTATTATAAAACAAAGTCCTTGAGGATATTTATTAGATTTAAAAAACTTAGTGCAAGTAAGGACTTCGGTCTCTTCTCCATCTGTTCTCAAGACCTAAGACTTAGGCTAATTCCCATCTAATCCCATTTTCATGGACCTTCATATTCTCAATTATTTTCTTCTTAGATACCAAAAAGGTAAATGTTGACTTATTAAAGTTTATGGCTATTCATGTTTGAATTCCGAGTCTGAGTTCCAGAAAGAGAAACTATTAAAATTATACTAAAAGAACATAATGGGTGATATATTACCATCATGGATTCCTAATTGCATAACCCTGACTCTAGGCTTGCCTATTCTTCAGGCATCTGTGGTACCAAAAATGTCTTTGGCAGTGCAGAAGGTGACAGTAGGATGGAGACCATGAAATGTCTAGTATTTTTCTTGACAGTGGGATCCAAGGATTTCCAGAGTTTGGGGGGGGTTCTGCTTTTTTTTTGCTTCATTTGCTTTAAGAAAATGGGAATTTATTTTGGCCAGTGTAACTTTTATTAGCATATAACCTATAACCATCAATATTTTAAGGAAATAAATTATCTTGTTTAGACGGGAGAAAATATGTAAAAACAAATCTCCTCCATCTGCCCACTCTCTCTGAGAGTGAAGCCTTTCTTCAGAGTTTGCTCTCACTCTTAGGTTTATCCAACTTGGTAACCTCCTGGTTATATGACATTATTTTCGACAATATTACTTTTAGGAGAACAGTCAGTGCTGGTGCCATGAGCAGACAGCTTGAAGGTAGCCCTAACATTAATTGAGACTATGAACAGTGGTACATTTGCAGCTGAGGCCTCTCTGAATGACCATATGGATTTAATGGAGCTCAGCAAGGAGCATGCTTGTCTTGTTTGGCACAGCCATATCAAGTTGCTGTAGATGTAACCAGAGATGGTTTAAAGCAGTCCTGCCAATACCATCAGCTACCTCTAATGAGCCAAGCCAATCCTAATCTCATAAAACTTAAACTTTGCTTGTCCTTTCATTGATTCTATAAAAACTTAAGAAATTAATCATCCAATCCTGTCGTTACTCAGCTTCTAATATAGAATTGGTAATTGAGGGCTTAATGACTTATTTTATCTCTTTCCTTAAGAAAACTTAATTCTCCAGGGCTTGCAACAAAGAAGAAATAGTTCTGCTATAGTAATCTTCTATTTAAATCTTTTAATACTGCTTCCAGAGGCGATTCGGACAGTCCAACATTACTGCTGTAAATCCCTGTTCCTCTTTGAATTTCCCACACAAACTTCTCAGAAAAATTAGCATACTAGTAAATTACATACTTAGCAAAACAGGATTTATGTTAACTTTGCTTTCATCATTCTTCTCTATAGACTTATGACAGTCAGGAAAATTTGCTGTCTTTTCTACACTCTGACAGACACAGAAAGAAAATCAGGTAAACATTTATATAACTAAAATATATGACTTCTTAAGCCAGAGGATTCTGAATTTTAACTTAATAGTATATTTTCTTGAACATATTAAAATATATTAAAAATCTTATTAGCTCATATGTAAATGTCTAAAAGTTGATCAAATCCTATTTAGCATAAGATTGAAAAGACATGGGGTTATTCCTGCATAAAATATTCTCTTCTGGCTTTTCGTAGTCTGACTCTTAATATATGTCAGGGTATCTTTGGCAGAAACAGATAAAACTTGTCTTGCTATAAAATAATTAAAAACCGGAATGATGGTGGACACAAAAGTCTGACGCTGAAGATGGTGGCAGGAACCTCAGCAGTTTATTGCAAAAACCCAGCCTTCTCAAGCACTTAGCCGGTTATCTGTTTATAAAGTTTTAAAGCATAACAAGCATAGTTCAACCAACCACCACACACTACGATGTGAGCACGCAATGGTCATGCAGCATGTTTTTCTACCCCTAATTCAGCTGTGTTTCTTTCCCACAGTCCTTCTCTACTTAGCCAAAGTAACTGGCCTGAGCCATGATTTTACAAAGGCAGCAAGGCCTTCATTTTGAAAGGTTTTACCTGTACACCACAACAGAACGAAAAAAACCAAGTATACTGCAGACAAGGAAACACAAATAAAACATACACTGTGCTTCTGGATACTAATAAAATGTGCCTTGACATTTGTAAAAAAGAGTGCAGAAATAGCTTAGTCAACCCTTGTCCCTTATTTTAAACAGCAGGCGCTGCAGAGAGAAGAGCCTGCAAAAGCCAAGTTTTATTAAAACAGAAACAGGCAATGAGTAATACTTTGAAGAAGCTCACTTTTAAAGAACCTATAAAAAGAAAACTCAGGGTGAAAGAGAACATGAATAAAAGATTTTGTAAATAAATCTTTCCGACCATTTTCTTCTTTTGTGTATGATTACTGTGGCAGGGCTGAGGCACTGGTGCCCAGAGAAGCTATGGATGCCCCATCCCTGGGAGCGCTCAAGGCCAGGCTGGATGGGGCTTTGAGCAGCCTGGTCTAGCTGAAGGTGTCCCTGTCCATGGCAGGGGGGTTGGAACTAGATGGTCTTTAACGTCCCTTCCAACCCAAACCATTCTATGTTTCTTCTCACAAGTTTATTCCCAGTTTTACTGACTTCTGAATCGCAACAAGTTTCAGTTGCTTCCATCCCAAAGAACTTTTTCTCTCCGTCTGCTTCTTTGCTGTGCACTGGAAGACTTCCTAAGGGAGCAAATGACCACAAAAGGAGGAAGGTAGCTCTCCTCTGGTGCTTTATGGGGATTGCTCCTTGACATGTGATGTGGAAAACTGGTTGCCACTTCTTCAATCTAACATGAATCTAAACGAAATAGCAAAATCGTTACTGTTTGCCTCAAGGTTAAACTGAAAATCTGCATATTTTCTTTTAAATAATCCCAGAAATATTTTCCCTGGGAAAAAAAATCCTCATGATTTCTGCTTCTCAAATTTACATCTATTTGCAAAGAATTTAACAAATAACTGCAAAGATGAAGACCAAATCACTAGAAATGTAGTACTTATAACTAACTTTGAAGCTCCAGAGAAATTCAAATTTAAATTTTCACTTTCCAGCCATTTGCTGTGCTATCTTCAGTACAAGGAAGTCTTGCAGAGGAGCATCTATGTTAGTGTAGTTTATATCAAATGCGATTAGGTGGTTGTTGGTTTGGAAGATTTTTTTTTTGTTGAGTTTTGCTGCTTTTTTTTTTTTTGGTTTTGTTTCCTTTTTTTTTTAAAGGCTGATTATTAATAAATTAAGCAATTTTTTTTTTTTTATTACAATATGAGATTGCTGGTATGATTAGTTTATGTCTACCTCTGCTTCTATTTCTGCCAGAATCTGACTATTCTCAATGACTCTTTGGGGTGTTGCCAAAGCAGATGACAATATCAGTTTGAATGACTTAGTATATCTAGTTCTGTAAAATAGCTTGACAGTGTTTCTGTTTTTCTTCTACTAGTTTTTCTTCTGTAAAACCTTGGAGGAGAAAACAAGGACACCTGGGAACATCCTTGAAGAGAGGATTCTTTCCCACAAAGTGTAAAATTTAGATTTAATTTTGGAAAGGGATATAGCTAACTAAATGGAAAAACCTTAGCTGTCATTGATCCTACCAAAATCTAAAAATATAGGAATTTTTTCTCAAGATCAGTGAAAATCCAACCATCTTAACCACTTTACAGTACCCTTTTATCTAATAATTTCTCCCTTTGTGTGACACACAGAAAAGAAAATTATAAATCATAGCTATACATTTTAGAGTCTCAAAATTATACTCAGGTTAGAGTTCTCTTTATTACTTATCTATCCAAGCATGATGAATCTCCAAGACATGAGTTTAAATACGGCTTTGGTTTTAGATATTCTGAAAATAAATGATATTGAAAATAATTAGATATTTGGAAGCTACTGGCAAAGTAGTCATTCCCTGTTGTAAAATAAAATAAGACACATGGATCATACTACACTGGAGTGTTTGGAAAGGAAGCTTGTTTCCTATTTTAGTAAAAATGTTGAAAAGGACATTTTTCAATCTGTAAGCTTTTTGTGAGAAAACCCAAGCAATATCTCATTTACAATCCCTTTCCATTACAAGTTCTTGGACTTCCTCTCTACCAGCAGATTGCAGCAGGCCAATTAAAAGAACCCTTTAAAAATATTACATATTAATAGGAAACAAAGTATTTATTTTTATTTTAGTAAAAAATTACTTTTTTTTCAAAACTGAGGGGCTTTTGACAAATTTCACATAAAATTTGTAACTTCGACCTGTTTGCGTATTGCATATCTTCATATCACATACTCTGAAACACTGAAAACCTCAACTCATTTATCTAAATGCTTGCTTTTGAGATAAAATAGGGTATGTAGTGTTTCTAAATTGGTTATGTATTCTACAGAAGATTATCTTTTTTGAAATAAATACTGCTTCTAAAGTAAACTTTTAAACATCCTGAACTGGCTAGATTTCCTTCATCGAGGTTACTTAAAACTAATACAGTTCTGCAAGTCTTTCCCTAGAATGGTTATGCTTCACAGAGAGAAACACTTCTTCTGACTATTACAAAACCCACCTTTGAAATCCTACTGATTCCCTTTTTCGTGCGTTAAAATGTGTTGGACTAAAGAACCTAAGAGTTTTTCTTTCAGCAAAGGTTCCCTTTCAGCTTGGATTTTCATTTCCAGTTATTCATGTTGATCAGTTATTATGAGAATGAATAGGTGAACTTAAAAACCTGTGCTAAAACTGTTCCCCTCCTTAGTCTACCCATAGAGGAAATAGCAGGAATAAGGGAAGGGAATTATTATGATCATCAAGTTAGCAGCTTCTAGTCTGGCCATTCCTGATTGTAATCAAGCTCCTTATGCTGACAGGAAAAAAAATAAAAAAAGGCAAAACTATGTACTTTCAAAGAAACTGTGATTTTATTACCTTTTTTACACACAATTTATAGAAAAGAAAACTTTCTGATTTTCTGTAAGTAATGTTACATAATTTAGCCCTTTACTAAACTGTAAGTCACTGTCCAAATCTAATAGATTGTTTAGGAATTCCATAGAGACCACATAGTGAAAAATAGTTTTTCAGAAATATAATAGAAATATAGGGAAATAAGGAAGAGAAAATAGAAAACAGGAAAAATAGGAAAAAATAGTTTTATTGCATCAGAAATGCTCTTCTCAAGCAATAGGGTAAATGGGAAGTAGGAAGAGATTAATGAGGACATGACTTCATATTCTTTGACAAAGCTTGCTCACCATTTAATCATTTGACAAGCACGATTTCACTGTCCAGGAAGCAGCATTTCTAGCTCATTCAGCTTAGCTTTCCCCTGTAAAGGTAAAGCATTTGTATACAGCCTCCCTCATTTTCTTCAGCCATTGAACTGATAACATTTAATATTGAAGTTGTCAGCTTTCAGGGTCAGCCAACTCCGTGGTTTTTGTAAAACATTGCTCAACAAGAGATGATAGCAACTCATACTGTATTGGTAGACTTTAAAAATGTTTTTAAATATGATACCTGACAGTCATTAATTTGGGATATTCTGCAGCCTTGTGTCTAAATTGTAGGATCTGTCAGTCATATATAGAAATAAACATTAACTCTTCCTCACTGATGTAAGTAAAGTGCAGACAAAAGAGGAAGAAAAATACCATACTATCATGAAAATAAAGAACTTACAATTTCAAAAATTTTTTACCTTTGAGCAAGTCCTTCCCAGCTCAACACAAACTAGAAGCTTAGACTATGAGGCAAAGTAGTCAACACACCTATCTGCTTAGTCACAGAGATCAAAGTCATGAAAGTAAACATACGGTTATCATAATCAATCACTGTAAATAGTAAATAAATTTGAGTAACAAATTGTGTCTACTAATTAAGTATGTGATATTCTTCAAGTAATTTTTCTTTGGTGACAAAGACTTATGAGACTCTTGGAAGAAATGGCAGGTTAAAACCCTGACTGTCATGTACAAAATGTAAGTCAATGGAATGTCAGTGTAAAACAGCATGTGGTAGAACTTCTAGAAGTTCAAATTCAAAAAGTAAAATACATGCATTCATAATTTAATTAAATTCTTTTTGCCCTGTCTTTCCTAATGCCAGGAGTGATTAAGTTGTTTGCCTAGTACCTCAGATACCAGATAATGTTTGATCACCTGTAAATTAAATGAAGTGTGCTTTTAACGAAATTTACACTGCTAGGAGCATTTAGGTTCAACCCATTTGTTCATAGATGACATTAGTGTGTCCCACACCTTGGGGAAGATATTGTTGTTAATTATATATTATATTGTGATAATATAAAATTGTCTGGTATTATTGCATATCTTGCTTTCTTGTTACGTACTGGATCTGTATTTAGTAACCCTAAGCCCATGGTACAGGGTACATCTTCACACCAGTGGGAATCCCACACATTCAGTTTTCATTTTGTCACTTATTTTTTCCCCAAAATAAAGGTGGTGCTTGATGCAATATGTGTTTTCTCCATGACTCAGAGTTTTGCCACTTGCCTTCTCCTTTGAAAGAGGACTGTCTCCTGCAGTCTAGTTAGAAGAGCGAACAGTGCAAGATACTTCTCTCAGTTTTTTGGGGAAAGGGGGTGGCCACATTCCCTATAATGAAAGAAAATAACAGACAACCTCACAAGAACTGCCTTGGCATGAATGTTTTTTTAGAATTGCTCATTTGGCAGGAACTCTTTATTGCTGGATTTCATCTCAGATCCCCATTTATCTTCTAATATTGCTATAAATCCAGCTACTGTAATTGTTACTTGACCATCTTAGGTAAGATTCTACATGTATACACATGAACAGTTATTTGTCTCCTTGAGGTTTTTGTTTTATAGTCTTTATTCTTTTGGTCATTAATCAAAAAATGTACTTATTACTCACTACTACAATATAGTAATAAGTAATAGCCTTTTATGATTTTTTTTTACACACAATCCATTTATATAAAAGAAAACTTTCTAAATTTTTTGTTATTAATGTTACATACCTTAGTCCTTATAGAGCTGCCATATACTATACTCCTTTTTGTTCCAAGTTATAAAAGTTCCTTGGGTGCAGATTAGGAGTATTTTGGTACACTGTGTTTTCTTTTACTCTTTGTGTGCATTTTGTACAATAAGCGAAACAGTGCTAAATTTTTGGTGGATCTTGATATTAATGAAGGAATGTGTATTCAGTTTGACCAAAACCATTAGAAAAACACACAATGAAAAAATTGGCTGAAAATATTAAAATTAAAAATATTTGAAAGGTTTTACTTCTCAGGAAAACAAACAATGTTTTGGGACTAGGTTTTATTCTGTTAACAATCAGAATCTGTTACTAAGTAAGACAATCTTACTTGTCTTACTAGTCTTACTTGTAAGATATTAAACTTTCTTGCTTTACCTTTTTTGCGATTCCCTCTTTCCCCCCAAATGTCTTTGCACTTACCAAATTTATGATTCAGAGAATAAACTACAGTGCTAGCAAAGTTTATTCTCGACCTGTTTTTAAAGTCTCTCTACTAAGGATATGTAGACATAAGATCAAGGATATCTATTCTACCTTTGATGCATGAGCATAAATCCTGTAAAGTTTATAGGAATTATGTGCATACTAAGTGAAAAATACCCCTGTGGGGTAATAAAAGGGAGTCTGGTGAGCTCAGTGGAGAGAGAAATGCCAGTGCCATATACTTAAAGAGTTCTGAATTGTCTGGAAAAAAATACCTCTCACTTCTTATAGAATATTGTGAATTTCCACATTATCAAACCCCATGTTTTTCTCCTTTAGGAGGGATCTCCTCATGGCTTTTCTCTGCAACTTCTCCAAGGGAGGTAATCTGTATTTTGACTTTATGTCCAGATTCCTACATCACATAAAATGAGGTCATAAATCGTTCGGTGCCATCAATTTAATGTTTTTTCTAATTCTGTGGGAGACTGTCACTTTCCCATCTACAGTAAGTCACTTACCAGTATAGCAGCAGTAAAAAAAATAAGAGTTTTATTCTATCTTTTTGTTCTGTTCTTATCATATGCTATCTTTTGCCCTCATATTGCTTTCTGAAGTCAAACTATTTCACAGGAATGTTCATCTTCACCATTTGTCAGAGCTCAAGATTTCATCAAAGAAAACTCAAAATAAAACTTGAAGATGACTCCTAATAAATAGAAATGCAGGTATCTTCTGGGTCATATGTTGGCTTTTTGTAGAAGTATATAATTTGTTTCTTTTAGTTCAGGGCTTTGTCCTTTTTCAATTTTCTACTGAAAAATAGCGTATAGTATTATAAGTGACACTGCTTTTCAAGAAAATTATTTTCTTTTGGCATTCTAGCCTCATTCTACATTATTATTGTCTCTTCTTGGCATTTTTTTTGCATAATTCAATGGTACAGTCTGCAGTGGGTAAACTATATTTCAAGAAAAGAGAGCATCCAAATCTCTCTCCTCAGGGGTGTTTTACAAGAATTAGACTGCAGGCTGTGTTCTATAAGTTAATACCAGGGAATGCAGAGCAATGAGTAATAGTCACCATAAAGTACATCTAAACTAGACTTCCCTGCTCTGACTCAGAGCCTCATGCAGTTAATGTTGTCCACACTGGACAACTGGACAGTTTATGTGACAGAACTTCTACACATGTATGGCTTTCCCAAGGTTCTCAGGCTGAAACTTCCACATAGCCATCATCTGTTTAGTCCAACAAAGTTACAGGAGATGTTTTGTACGTATGATAACTATCCTGCTGATGCTGCCCATTTGAGAGATGCACAGAGGGGTATTTGTAATATTTCAGTATGTTCCAAGACCTTTTTCCCTTTACACAAATTGGGTGACTTTTTGTGGTACACCTAACTACTGAAGAGGTAGTAAGAAAGGACACTTAACAGCAATTGGACTTTCCTATGCTAGTGACCTTCTTTGGAAAGGGATATGTACCAAACCGGAAGAGAACCAGAGAGAACATAGAAATTCAGTAATGTTCTCCTGCATTTTCATCTGTCCTAAGCTAACCTTTCCATAGTATTTGCTTAGGCTAATAAGAACAAACCATACAGATTTGAAAGATGGTTCCTCAAGGATGCAATCAAGGTGAGACTCAATCCCCCTGTGTCAGGCAGCTGAGGACATAGCAGAATTCCACCAAGCTCAAGCATCAAGGGCAGACTCCTCCAGAGATCAAGGTCAGCCAAGAGCTGAGGGTGACAATGAGGCAGCCAAGGATGGAGACATGACTGCCAAACTCCATCCCCACAGTCCCCTCACCTGCTCATGGTGAACAGAGCAGGTCTGGTGTCAGCGGGATTTGAGAGCACCGTGCAGGTTTGCAGCAGAGAGGTGCCAGCACTGCTGTGGCACAGCTTGGCCAGGACAAGGGACAAGTAGCCCAGCTAAACAGAGCTGCAAAGCAGGGCAGGGCAGACCTCGCTTCTCATGGCTCGTGCTACACGGCTCTTTCTGCACAGCTGTTCGACCTGAGGTCACACAGCTGCACCAAAATCTAGGCTTAAGCCTAGGCAGCCAAATCCCTGGGACCTTGAAGGAAGAAGAAATTACACTCATGGCTTAAACACATTTGGATTTCAAAAGTTACAACAGGATTTAATTTCAGTCATGTTGGTAGATACCAAAACCAGAACTAAAACAAATTTATCATGTCCTTCAGTTTTTATATAAGTGTATAACCCCAACCAACCTGACGGTTCTGGCTATTTTAGATAGTTTGTAGTGGTTTTTACCAAGATGTGGCAATTGATGGCATGAGGAGGAAGATGTGTAGCTCTATTTTGTAAATAATAAAGGGAGAACATTTCTGTGAAGTCATCTCTGCAAGTCAAGCCTGAAAAGTCTTACACAAATTTACAAGTTACTAATTATAGAGCTTATTGGTCTGCTCTGAGGATATTTACCTTGTCAATTTGTATTATTAGGAGACAAAGATTGGTTTTCCATATTTTCATGCTTCAAATTAATAGGTACAAAGAAATCAGGATACTTGTTAAAGCTGCTGAAAACTTTGTGATCAAACTCTGGTTCAAACTGGAATATTTGGCACAGTTTATATGAAATACAAATTTAGATGGGATTCACTGGCTCAAGGAAATAGGATGATCTCTTCAGGGCTGCATACCATTTCAATGTGTGACACTTTTTTTCAGCTCAGAGAAAGATGAGAACTTGTATGTATTCTCTTTGCAAATCAAAAGACGTATTTTAAAAAAAAGGCTGGGGGGGGGGAAATTTTGCCAGAGCTATTCTAAAGGACTGTTGAAATTCAAGTAATCTGCATACCTGTATAAAAGGAGCAGCTGATATAATTGAATGTGTTTTTCAACTCATCTGCTTCAACGGATGAAACTGATTCCAACCAGCTTCAGCCATGGACTTAGCTATGCACCACATGCAAATTCCCAAACAGAGGTTTCAAGGATATTCGTACAATATGAACCTGTTTTTCACAGTCCAGTGCATTTACTGCTGAATAACAGATGTTAAAAGGAAATTTAGGCACCAAGGGCCAGGGCTGATTATCAGCTCCCAAAAATGGCCTGTGCAACCATGTTCCTGCCAAGTTAGTGAATGTACGATATGCATTTGGCTTGTGTTCAAGACTTACTGTGTGAAAGCCAACAATCTGTGTCAATCAAAAAACTGGTGGATTGCAAAATGGTGTGCAGTTTTAATCTGATGAGAAGTTGGAGATGAATTTTGATGTCTGAAGTATACACTTACTGTTTTAGGGCAATCTAACACTGAACATGAGAGGATTAGAAAGAAAAATAGGAATGCATTCAGGTATACTAAGATAATTGGTGAGTCTGTACTTCTATTAATTTCTTTATAAGAAATAATGAAATATGGTAAATGCAAAAGTATATTCATACTCAGACCGGAAGGGAAGACTGTCACAAAAAATACAGCCACCACTGCTATGCTTCCCATCATTAACGTTTTAACAATAGGCACAGAGTCTTGTTTAGATACTGCTACATTTGAAGATTATTGCTAAAATTTGTCACTTCAGGTGGTAAATTCTGTTACTTGTATTCAGTGATCACTTTTAGTGTACCTTAACTGTATAACAACAGTAGAAAGAAATTTGCTTCTGCTGACACACTTTCCTCCTACCACTTTCCTACTTGCTGTCCTTCAGATTACTCCTCTAGGATTTATTGACCAGCGATCCTGGTTGAGAGTGTGCTTTATGTCTTAGCTACTTTCATTAGTGATCTGGGCTCATAATGTAGAACAAAGGGAACAATAACCCAAAATCTGTATCTATTGTCACTTTATACTGCGGAAAGTTGATTTTTTTTTGAGATTTTTAGACAAAGGCAGTTTTAAGTACAATATTTCCATTTTTGGTTAGGCTTAAAGGCTTAACTATGAATCTTTGGATCCTTTCACTCAATTTTTATAGCATAAGAAGTGCTAACAGGTGACCATGTATTGCAGCTAGTAGCTTTTTTAGGGGGGAGGTGTGGATAGAGGCAGATGGTTATGTTCCTGAAATTGTAGAGAAAAGAAGAGATCCATTAGGTAATGTAATTTTCTATCCCAGTTCTTTTGCAATTATTGTAATGAAAAAAAAGTCCAAATTGCTTTACAGTATATTGCAAATATTTCTTCATAAAAAAAGTTTAATGTTAACTATAAAAGTAGTAATCCCACTCAAAATATTTGAGACAGTAAGTATCCTTGGCTTGACTTTTCCTTTCTGTTCGTTCATCAACAAACCAGCCAAATAATCATAACTGTTAATTCACACATCCATATACTCAGGATAAGAGCATATAGGCTAAAAAAATTTTAGGATGGCTCCAGCCTAACTTAACTATACTCATCTAAGCATTATTGTATTTGCATTTTTCAAATGCATACTTTAGTACAGGCAGCAAATAATTAAAGGCATTGATTACACTGTGATCTGTAGTAGTGATTTTTAAAAAGTCTCATCTAAATGTACAGATGTCCTAAAGAGGCTCTGCATTATTTTTGATGAAATGATTGCTCTTAATATATTTTAGGGCAAAATCTAAAAGAATAGTTTAAGTTTTCTGCAGCTGCTTAGGTTAAGCAAGTTTAGATATTTGCTTTATTTTGAACTAGAACCCTGTTAGAATTCAAACTCAGCTGTCAGTGTGAATTACAGCTGACTGATGTTATGGCCTCAGAAAGGACAATAGTTGAGATACTTTAAACACAATCTCCTGTATGTTAAGGCTAAAATCCAGTCAATTAGTATATGATTTTCTGGCTAATTATGGAGCTTAGTAGAGTATTTAAAATACAGCATATAGAAAAAAATTCCTTACGAAATTTGTGAAAATACTCATAAAATCGCATTCAAGAAACCAAACCAAACTGAATAGAATTTTATCATGTTTTAAAGTGTACTCCTTAGCCTCTTATAAAAATAGGAAGAAATCCCAAGCAAACCGATTGATTTAAAATCTCCTTTACTTTATAACACCATTCTTCTTGACTTTATACCATCATTTTCTATGTGCATATATTTATGAAAAGATAAACCAAAATTTTTACATTCTTCATAGGTACTTTGTTACTAGTCTTCATATGCCAACTGTGCAACGGTGTTTATAACTTCAAACACTGTGTGAGTAAGTTTTGTAAAATCATTTCTCAAAATGCTAATATAAAAGATTCAGCTAAAAGCCTGAGTGGTCTGTTTAAGGAAAGTCTTTAATGTAACCTCTCCATGTAACGATTAAAAAATGTTCATTTGGGAGAGGAATTGTAGCCTACAATTCTAAGAGGATGTTACTTTTGTCGCCAAGGCAAAGCATGTTCTAGTCAGGCCTTGAGTGTGTTTTGTTAAAGAGATAGATTGCTACCGGATGAAAATGCCTCAGAACGGTTCCTCCGTCAGCCAAATTCCAAAATGGAAAAAGAAAAGTTGTGCTGCACTCAGAAAGACATGCCTTATCAATTTTATCTGCCTGGGATAAAAAGATTGTTATCGAAATAGTAAAAAAATTAACAAAACTGTCGGTGATTGAAACACGGACCCAGACCGGCAGGGAATTGAATCCCTTTATTCAAAGAGCAAGTTGCTTTTATAGACTGACACGACCTATCACACATTGTTATGTCACGGCACACCCCCTGAATGTCCTTCTGTTGGGTCACCCACCCGCCAGCTTGCGGCAGGCTCCCCCTCCAGGGTCTGGCAGAGACAAACCTCTCGGTGCTGCCACGAGCTCCTTTGTGCAGCCATGGGCTTCTTCGTCCTGTTATGGCATTCTGCAGGCACATCCCACAGCCCCGCAGTTCAATTCTACCCATCTCTTCCCACAAAACTTACCCCAAACCAATTTGCTCAGTGTAGAAATTACGAACTTCCATATAAAGTTCCATATTGTATTTAAAAGTAGAGCGTAATTTTAATTTCTTGAAAGGAAACCATAGTATTTACATGTACTTTGATATTAATGCTGTGTTACTCTAGAAATTAATATTTCGTTGTAAACCCATTATGAGCTATGGTGAGCACTTTTATTGAAGAACTATGCCCAGTATGTACTGAGGTACATTGAAGATAGTTTAAGAAAGAGAACAATAGGAGCTATTAAATTTTGTTAATGACTGTATTTTTTTCTGAAGGTTCTTCATGTGAAATTTTAAAAGAAACAAAAAACCCTTTTTGGTTAGTTCAGTATATGACTCAACATTAGAAGACTACTTTTTAACATAATTTTAGTGAGCCTTTTTCATTAGTTTTCATTACAGTGGGATTATTCAACTAATCTTCAGGTAATTAACCTCTACTTACCTTCGTAAACTTCTGCATTGTAACCCAGGACAAGGGGTGGAGATATTATCTCTCTCTAATCACAGAGTATCAGTGGATGAGCTATTGCATGACAAATGTTAAGTGTTAAAGGTATGATGAAATTTAGAGCTATCTTATCAGAAACAACAGTATAAAGACAACTTTTCAAAGAAGCGTGCCCAGAGTTATTTAAAAGAGCTGATTTTTTTGAAAGAATTGTTTCTTTATGCCCAATCCTGAAACTACAAAGTAGCAAAGGCAGAAGTTTTGTATTAGTTTACATCATATCAATGGGGCTATAGAAAGCCTAATCAGGTGACAACATTTAGAGATTAAGGGCCAGATTCACTAATCTAAATATGGTCCCTATGTGCCATTCAGCTGATGACAAGTGGGTGAGATGCAGAAAAAAACTTCAAGCAAGGATCTCTGACATAAGGCAAACTAACCAGTTTGCCAGGACACTTGAAGAGGTGGAGTGGTGTAGGGTGTGTATGTGGGGGTGAGATGCTGCAGTGTTTCTCAACCCTTCTTTGCACTGGAATATCTGGCAGTCAGCTGATTAAGGGTCCATTAAGGATCCTGCAATGTTCTGTGAGCAAAGCTACTAAATAAGAGCTCTAAATGGTACCTAATCACAGTGGAAGAACTTGCTTCCGTATTTCCCACTGAGCTCTGAGCCCAGGCAAATATCATGTTACTATTGGGTAGTTACTATTCTTTGTGGTTTAACTGCACTGGACATTGCATTACTCTCTCAGCATGAATTCCATCTGCCCAGCTGCTAATGTTTATTCTTGACACTTCAGTAGAGTGTAATGTGCCTGAAAACATCTTAGACATAGTGTCTTATTCTTTTCTTGAACAGGTATATCACTACTTTTTTTTTTTTTTTTTTTTTTTTTTTTTTTTTTTTTTTGATAAGTGTCACTCAAACAACTGTGTATGGTCTGTTCTCTACCCTTCCTGAAATGGACCCACATGCATTTCTTGGTGCTGTTTCTGAACAGCTAAAAGCTTTTCAGAGCTTCTCAGTATCTGAAGGAATGTATTAATTTAGATTTTTCTGTGATTTTGAATGCTTTTCCCCCCTCCTGTGAAGGAAGAAAGAAGGAGGAACGGCAGCAGATGGATTCTGGTACTTGAGTGCCATGAGAACTAGGGATGATTCTCCCCTTGCACAGGCTTCCTTACACCACCCTGTTGGGAAAGCAGCAGACACTGGTATTAAAGCTGATGTTGTTACAGTCTCAATTATTTCTCCCTTGTTTTTTGATCGCCTGTGGCTGCAAACCTTGAATATGATTTGATTTCATCTCACAGCTCTGAAACCCTGTGAGAGGGTTACTCTGAGTTTCAAGCATCTTTACGTGGATTTGAAAGTTATGTAGGTTTGACAAGAAGACATTTTGAAGTAATTTTGTTAAAAACCTATAAAGCCCTGTGGATATTTAGGAATGATTTACAATATTGGTTTAAACTAAAATTAAACCAATTCATAATAGTATGACCTAGATACAGATTGAATCGCAATGTCCATGCAAGGTTTCGTTTTGGTTTAACAATGCGTTACTAAGCTAATATAAAAAGTGAATTTGCTTAGGTTTAATCATAGAAGAAACATGGTTTATATAAGGTTAGGTTAGGTGCCTAGATTCTCTATTGCTTTTCAGCTCACACTTTCCTCAGTCAATATATCAATATATTCCTTAAATAGTCTACTTTACGAATTAGCATTGAGTAAATACTTTATTAAGAGTTGTTAGAAATAATTACAGGTGGTAAAGAGGTGATTTACAAGGAAAGCCATAGTGTAAAAATTCTGGGGAACATGATAAGAATTTTAAGAAAGTTAATGTTTCTCCAGATAAACTATTTCATAAAACTCTGTAGTAGGAAAATTAACTCCTTTTTGCAATTTTTCCATTACAGGGAATTACTTTAATTCTACAGAAAAATCATCAGCCAGCTGAAATTACTTCCATTAGAGAAAAAAAATCTTAATGATTTACAATGTCTAACACTTAGTGAAAAATTAGCAGCACTATTTATCTTGCAGCACTTCTATGTCATTTACAGTTCTAACAGTTGTAATATTATTTTGCTTTGTTTCTTACTGTTATCGCTAGCTTCCATTTAAAATCAGAAACTTCATTTAATATATTTTTAATTTGAACTATTCTTGCTCTAAATTACTCTTCCATGAAGATTGAAACAAATAGGTGAGAAAACACCCCCCAAATAAACATATTTTATGTTTATATATTAACATAAAATTAAAATAAATTTACATGTTAAGAAATCCTTGTGAACATGACTCCCTATGAGGGTTTATAAAAACCAATATAGGTTGGGATCCTCAGCCTGGAGTTCACCAAGAGCTTCTCGAGCGGAGAAAGGAACAACAATGTTGCTGGCAGAGGGAATAAAATGTACGATGTGAAACCAGTGAAGTGACAGCCTCAGTTTGTTCCCACTAACTTCCTGTAGCTTCCTGACTGAGGCTGTTGGGATCTACAGCTCCTGAGAAACTCATACACAGGTTACAGCTGGTGGGTGTCCAACATGCCTGCACTGCCTTGGAGAAAAAACAGCAGAGCCTTGAAGTCAAAACTAAACCCTTGAGATGAACTTCCTGCATCCATAGCTTGATGCACACCTGGGTGCCAGGTCTGCAGTGCTCGGACTTCTAAACCCCCCACTGTGTGGAAGGAAAGTCCTTGCTCTGGTAAGGCTACCAAAGCTTTTTAGCTGGTGATTACAAATCTAGAAGGTGATGGCCTTTTGAGAAGTCCCTATATTAGGATGGCTCCAAGACTGGGAACAGCTTGTCAGGAAGCTTCCTTTTGCTGCAGGAGCCTTCAATCTTGTGTTCTTCAGTGCTGTGTGATACGAAACCAGTTCTTTTGGGGTCTCATGTTCAAAACATGAGAACTCAAAACAAGTTCATTATAATAAGACAGCTGATTTCCCTTTCCCTTTCCTTAACTCCCAGCCCAATCCGAACAAATAATTTTAGTGTAAAAAATAAATAGATGACATTTTTTCCAGAAGGTAGAATTATACTTTAGGCCTGAATCAGGGATAAAATCTTACAGGCAGGCTATGATCAGGAAAGAATAGCTGCATTCCTGTGATGCAATGTTATTTAATCATTGACTTTTGAAGCATATTGGCTGTTACATCACCATTTCCTTGGCTGAGTCAATTCTTCCTTACTTGGGAAACAGAGAAGAGCATGGGTACGTAAATGCAGAATCTTATTTAATCTTCCAAGACACAGTGAGGCTGCGGGGAGCATGGAGTGCTTTGGGGAATCTCATGCCCCTTCAGTCGGAGCATGAAAGCGGGAAGGGCGTTTGTACTGCATGGAGGCTGGGTGAGCAGGAAAAGATGATCTCACTGGGAAAATTACTGTTACTATTTCACTGTGAGGAGGTAGCCACCTCCAGAAATGTATTATTGTCATAGTAGTCTATATTAAAATAATACCTGATTCAGAGTGAATTGCTGTCATTAATGATGATTCCAAGAATGTAAAAAATACTAAAGTCGTAAGTCCCATAAAATGATTGCAGAATGGTCAACTACTGTCACTGCAATGGCTGTTATCTAATCAAACACACAATTTGTTTGAATATATTAGGCCATTCTAAATCCATTAGGTTTATTGTGGTTGCCTGTAATCTACCTGACCCATAACTTGACTATCAATTTAACCTTGTTTTATTGCATAGTAGAAATCTATTGTGCTAAATAAGCATCTATTTGAAACAAATTCTCTGAAACCAGAATAACTGAAAATGGACATATTTCTGCTGTTGGATATTGTTTAATCTTACTTCTAGAGACAGGAACTGTACAGGGTTCATTCTGGACATGGTGCAAATAGGAAACCAAGATGAAACCTAAGTGTCTGGAAAATCTGAAATCAAGCAATTACTTAATATAGTGAACAAGGTGATAGAGTTCTCATTAATTCATTCATTTTAGCTGACAGCTAACCTGTGGCACTTAAATATCTCTTTTTTAATGATATCTCTCTTTTTTTCATTCCAAAATTTCATCATATTTTATGTTGATCCAACTATTTCACCAACATTTTAATCTGGGAAAAGGTGAGTTTTCTACCTAAATCTTTCCCGTAGTCTCAGCCACGTGCAGCACTTAGAAACTTCCTTTCCGTATTAGTGGGTGATGATCTGTTCATTTAAACTGCTGTCTTCTAGCTGTATCCATGTGCTAGTACAGGTAAATTTTTTTTTTCAAGATACTGCCTTTTAGCAGTAAAAGAAAATAAGAGCAAGCCGTCTCATCTTGGTAGTTGTCTCCCTATACTTCCCCTGCTGAAGAACTGCTACACATATGAAAAAACATCTTGAAAGGAAAGTTCTCTATCCTTTTAATATTTTTTGTGTAATTCTCTCCAGTAAGCCCTATTTTTCAAAGGATACCCGGGCAACAGTTACAACTCACTTTCACAGGCTGATGTTAATTATAATTCCAACTCAACTTATTGGTTATCTAAAAGGACCGAAATCTCTACAGATAAAAAAACCCTACACAACTGCAGCCCTGTGAGAAGGCAAAGTTTGTGCTGCAGTAGGTGGGAAAGTGAAAATTATAAAGTGTGTAAGTAAAAGGAGTTGATGGGTATCAAAGAAACTACTGCTCTTTGTCAGTGTGAATTGAATACCTATATAATAAAACATACTTTGCACATTCTTATTGGGATTTACCACTGAGTAATCTACACTCTGCTAAATTCCGGGTATTCTCCATACAACATAACTTACTGATGGTAAAGTTTAGATAAACTTTAGCTGCAATCAAAGCTATACGAGGCTTTCACATTTTTCCAGTCACTTCTTTTGACTAGGAATTTGTAATCTTTTTTTTCTGGTGGCAGACTAAATAACCACCTTTCTTTGCAGTCACTCTTTAAATAAAACACTGTTGATATTTCACATCTTCTCTCCTTCCTTTTCTTCGTTCAAGTTGCTCAAGAAAGAGGGTAGGGACTCCCCTAATAGCAGTCTTCTTTTTCTAATGTGGCTGTATGGAACCAAACTCAGTAAGTGCTTTGTGCTTTATACTGAAGACAAATGAACTCATATCTGAATGTCATCATCTGTACTTGTTTTTGTCTGGTCAGGATCACAAAAGATCATTTAAATTGAAAACTTGCTCGTGATCTCCTATCCCAAAAATCCCGTATGAGTTCAATAATGTCTTTGTAAGATACAGAGAAGTAAGCAAATCACCCTTAAATCCTTATAAATCACTGTCAAGGAAGTATATCTCCACTATATGAAGACTCTCCCTGTGATTTCAGGGTGTTGGAATGGCACTTTTCTTTTTTTTTTTTTAGTAGATTCACCAGTCACATTTGTGTCATATAGAAGTATATTGAATTTATGTTGTGTCTACATTTCTTTGCTGTTTTTATTAAAGGATTTGTTATATTATCAACATTGCTGTCATCTTATTATACCTTATTGACTTTCTCTCACAGTTCAGAAGTTGTTCAATAAAACTTGCCACTCTTTAAAACTTATATTCTTCCAAGTATAGCATTTCATTGAACCAGACAAAGTGAAAGGACAGCTCTATTTTTGATAGCCCAGTAAATACACTGCACAAGAAAGACTGTACAAAGTATCCAAGAAATGAAATAACGCTCTCTTTTAGAAGCTGTTTTTTTAAACTACCCTTCAGTTTGCCAAAAGAAAATATCCATATCTGTTGCTGTGCAAGCAGAGAGGTGCAGAAACAATTAAAACCCTTAACAGTGGTACTCTGTTACTGAATCAGCCTGAATGACACTGAGAGAAACAAGAAATTAAAAGTCACTATAAATGGTATATGAATTCTTAATTAAAAAGAGAATTGATAGGATTTCTTAGTCAAAAATTTAGAAAATAAAATTCTTAATAATCCCATTTTATTTTCTGGGGGCATTGGTCAGCTTTATGCTTGTCCCCAGGCATGATATCCTGCCAAAACTTCAGTGAGAACTCCTTGCTGGGCAGTGGCTTACACACAGCACACACAGTGCTCTGATATAAATTATTGCTATGCAGTTTAAGTTTAAATGTATATAAACAAGCAGAAGAGGGAAGAGGCTATTTTTTTGTCTTTGGGAGATGTGAGACCCTTCCTCCTTCAGCACAAGCCTGGAATTTTAAGATGTCCTTCTCAATAACTTAGTCTGACTCTCCCTTGCAAGGAACTGACTTACCCACTGAAAGTGAAAATTATTCTTTTCAGTACTTTACAACAAAGAAAACCCCTTACCTGTATGTGAAAGCTGAATGCACACACCTCTTTCCCCTCTCGCCTCCTCATCGAGAAACACATCTGTTCAACAAGAGGTGACTCAGTGTACTTAAATCAGTACTTGAGCATATATCTTACATGCAGGATAAAAGAAATCCAGGCCTGAGAATGAGACTAGGAGCCATCTGCTCTTATTTGAAATACCCACAATAAAATGATCATATAAACTGTCTTTATACTCAGTGGAACAAAATGAGCGCCCTAAGAAGGCTATTATTCCTGAAAGATTTTACAAATTGCTCTTCATGATACCAAACTCTTCCTTCAAGTTTCTATTAATTTCCCTGATGAGACCAATGTGCTTTACATCAGCAAATACATCCTTTCTCCTCACGTTTCCTGTGCAGGACACAGTCATTAGACTGTGGAGCACACGCTCACTTGTAGGCTCCCTTCAGGTACTGGAAAGCTGCAATTGGGTCACCCCAAAGCCTTCTCTTCTTCAGGCTGAACAAACCCAGTTCGCTCAGCCTTTCTTTGTAGAAGAGGTGCTCCATCTCTCTGATTGTCTTTGTGCTTTCCTCTGGACCCACTCCAACAGGATTTCTATATAGGTACTACCATACACTGAATTCTCAAATGGGAGAAAAGCATTCCAGTCTTGGGAAACATTTTTGATCCCGATAAAAAGCATTTGGTAAACAATTACCAAATTCACACTCTAGTGATTGCTAAAGCAACGATTTTCAACAAACCTATGATTCAGCTTCTCCGAAATTAACATACTTGTATTAATAAATCTTTTAAGGAGTACCTGTGCCACTCAGAGAAAACTCAATTGCACTTAAGTTGATTGCAAACAGAAGTTGACTTTAAATAATACAATTTTCATCCAAAATATGTAGCACGTATCACAGAAAATGTACAAAATAGTGATATGTTAGCTGAAATAAATTTTATTTTCAATTGTTAGTTTAGAGTTAAGCATTAAGATTTCAGTAAGTTATTCAAGAAAATTTTTTTATTGTTCTTCTAAAGGCATATTTGGAAGTTATTACAGTAATAAAATATTATGTCAAAGAACTATGTGAAAGATAAACAGGATTTCGTCAATTAGGTGAGCACATTAACAGTATATATAAAGTTTCAGTTGCTCAGGTACATTTAACATCAGCAAACAAGTAACATCTGTGCTAGACCATCAAACCCTTGATAATGATATTTCTTGGGTAAAACCTTGAAATTCTAATGTTGTTTATAAGCAAACTATACACTATTACTCATGCATAATAATTTTTTTTAAATTGACGTAAATGAGAATTTTTACAGGTTGTTTGCAATAAACTACAAATCTGTGAACAATTTATTTCAGATTTATGTTTCTGGAAAGTTTAAAATAATTTCTGTGTGAATAAGAATAAAAGTTTTCCAAATTCCTCCATGAAATAATACAGAATGTGTATTTAAACATTAGCATCCCCTACTTCTGTTATAAAATAGGCCATGGTATTCTATGAAATCAAGATGTTTTTCTTTTTAACTGGGAAGTTCATTGGGATCACTGAATGTATGTCTCCGAAAAATAGGAGAGGCTGGCTATTTTCAAGGAAAGGTCAGTGGCATCCCTAGTGTAATGCCAAGGACGTCTGTCCCAGAAATACTCAAAATATTCTGCTTCTGAGAGAGGGAACAGCCGATAGAGATTCCTGTTTATGTCCTGTTTTCAGTGTGGTACATATCTGAGTTTTGATGAATATTCCAGGCTTCTTCCCAGAGTTTACCAGCTCTGGCTGCTATTTCTGTGTTATACCATCTATGGATGAGCTAGTGACTTTTAGGGAACTGTGTCTGCTTGGAAAAAAAGCAAAGCAACATATTTAACTGAACTTGTGCCAAGAATTTTCATTCAAGATTCCTGAGATTTTTGTTCTTCGCTAAATCTCTCCCTGTGCTTTCTGTTTGTTATAAAATATCAACATTCTGTAAAATGAGCTTCAAAATTTTGTAAAATTCTATGGGGAATGTAGTGCCTTGAAATTTATAATGAACTGCTGCAGTTTAATTATTAGATAAATAATTAAAAACAAAAAAAAAAGGGAAGGAAAGGAATATCAAATAATCTCCATTTAACCATTTCAATTTTCCATCCTGGAAAAGAATCACGGACGAGCAGCAGTCTATGAAATGATATTAATTATTATTTGTCAAAAAATATCCTATGATGATTCACAAATCAGTAGGTCCAGATCACCTGTTTGAAAATTCATGTGTAATTTCATGTCTAAAGTGAGGATTTTAGTACTGCCTTTTGCAATTTTAGTGAAGCTAATGTAAGTATAATAACTATATCAGAACGTGTTAACTGCTTCAATAATTTTATCATTAGGAGATGAGGACATATACATGATGAGCTAGATATAAGGGATCATATTAGGTATAACAAACCAGGTTATGGCTGAGAATTAATTCATTCAATGTTGTTGTATGCTATCAAAACGAAGAATTAAAACAAGGGCAGTGTTTCTAGCTGTCACCTACATCATTAAGTTTTAAAGGCTCATCTTTAAAATTCTGCCTTCCATTGTTCATAATTCTGACAACGCAACCAGCAGTCACAAGATAACAAATTTTTCTTTGTTTTCTTAACGTTGAGCAGAGTAGTCCTTTAAAGGTTAAAGATGGACGAGAGTCTGCAAATTGCATTTCTTCTATTCCTTGGCTCCATAATTCTAAAATGAAGACCATAACCAAATATCTCCCTTTGTGTATCCCGTAAATATATAAAATAATAACAAAATTAAAATTTATAGGCAAATAACACTATGAACATACTAATTTGTAACTAGAGTAAATCATATTTGAGCTTTAACTGTTGCAGTTGTCTTCATACTTTCTCTTTGCTCGCTCATTTGTCTGCTGTTATCACCCAAGATTTCTGGTTTTTTCTTGGTATAAACAAAATTAATCACATTATGACAGCAGTCATAAATACATTTGACCATATATTATGATAGCTTGAGGAAGTATAGCTGCCATTCTCCATATGATAGTTTTTCATGTTTAAAAAGTAACAATTTCTTTATATGCATTTTGGCACCTACTACGTAAAGGTATTTACCTTTCTTTTCATCAGAAAAAATTCTTAAACTCTGACTCCGTTACTGTTTTTAACGTGACTTCTTGTCCATCATTTTATTGAGTAAAGGAAAAATTTGCTAGTTTTGTTAGTAATATTGTACTATCACAATTGTGCCTTACTAGATCATCAAATCTAGCAAATAAATAACAATCTAGATATTTTCCCATAGCAACTCTTTCATGCAAAACATGAACAGCCAGCATTTAATTGTGGAAGATATTCAGTAGCTTGCCTGAGTGATCATAGGTCAGTTTTCAGTCACACCTTTAATCTATTGTACTCTTCCATAATGAATTTAAGCTTTCGTAGTCTTTTATACAAAAGTTTTTTATAGCAGGTAAAATAGTGTATTTTCCACAAAGTCATTTTTATTTCCTAATACCAAATCACTAGTTCCCCTTTTAAAAAGCAAGTTATTCTGGAACTGAATTATATGAGGTGACTCACTGCTAAATTTTACCTTCTCTAAGGTGGAGTGCTTTCAAAAAGAAGTAGCTGAGAAGGTGTAATTACACATACTTTATTTTTAACCCATTTTCTTCTAATATTTTTTGCCCACACTTCTCTGCTCTGAATAAGCACTGTCACTTCTATACTATCTATAACTTTAATCTCTTTAATATATAAGTGTTAGAATATTTGACACAGGGACTTAGGAAAAATTTCTTAAATAAGAGCTCTGTGAACAGTTTGGGTGAATGCTATGTTACATTGCCCTAATGCTAACTTTCTATCCACTTATTTAATTTGGATAAAACCCTTGGTCTTCAGCTTTATTTCTATGTTTGTTCTAATATTTTTGAGACATCATTAAAAAGAGAAATTAAGACTTGGATTGAAAATACTATATGGTCAGTGTTTATATTTAAATATAATTCCAGGATTTTGAGGATGTCAAATATTCTTTTGCTGGTTGATAATTTATTTTACGTGCATCTTCTTGCCATCGATCTTTGCCCTTCCACTTTCACTATTTTGAAGAGCTCCAGTGATTTTCAAAGGCTGCTAAAGCCTACATCGGTGCACAGGTAACAATGCAAAAATGCAAATTTTTAACCTAAAATGAAGAAATCTGCCTGAGGGAAGTGTTTATTGCTGTCTTTTGTGACTACAGGTGATTTAAACTTAGCTGTGATTTACAGAGGAGCTGACATTGACAAATGAGAGGATTCCTCTGGATAAACCATGTAGTAAAATCTTACCAACTACTGTTATCCATCAGTAATAATATGGGAAATAATTGCAGGCCCTTGCATAGAAAATGCTTTTATTACTCCAAGGATCTGGTAGGACAATAACAACCTCTAAAGAAAAGAAAAATAGTGACATTTCAATGAGTCAATTCCTTTCTCGATATTTAATTTTTTAAGACTGAGCCACAAACAATAGCAATAAGGTAGCTTTGTAATTTTCTGGTTCTTTCTGCTTTTCTTAGCCTTTCAATTTCCTAAATCTATACAATTAATGTTACAATTAATGTTGATAATGAAGTTGTGCTTTCAAAGGATTGCCCACTGCCTTCAGTGCAGCATTGTTCCCAATAGAGATGTAATTCCTAGCAGGTATGAGTCAAGAGGTACTTTTCTGACTCACCTTTCAGTTCTTCCAGTGTATCATTTAATTTTTAAAAAGTTATATCTCTGTGCTAATTTCTCAGATGAGACCCAAAGTCTTTCTAATGGTCTTCCAAAATGGTGTGTGCTTTTTAGCTGTTAACTAGTTGATCACAGCTGCTGAAATAGTTAACTAGGCTGCACCTAAACCAACATTCCTCAATAAAAGATGTCTTTGCTGTTACCTAAACTCCAGCAGCTGTACCAAATAAACCTCGGCATTTTGCTGGATTTATAAATAAAAGAATATCCAATCTGCCTTTCTGATGCTAACTTTGTGCTTGAGAAAAATTTCATTGCAGGAGATGTAAATTCCACACAAATTTCCTTACTTTAACTTGTGATCTTGAAGCCTTTGGCTACCTGCACAAAAGAGCTCCCTTACCCAACATTAATTTTATTTTAGTGTCTTCACATTATGTAAATGTTTGGGTTCTTCATACATGTGTGTATCAGTCTTATAAATGAATCCTGGAATTTCAGAGTCAGAATGTATATGGAACAATGGGACGGGGGTTTTCTCTATTCTTTTGGTGAGACATAGTCTTTTCATATTTAGTATAATGCCATGGTTGTTATCATCAATACAGACTACAGGCAGTGGTATAATAGTGCTGTCTTTGGTGGTGGTGTTTGCAAAGTTTGTCACCATTTTGAGTTCAGCTTGTTCTCAGTCATCCTCTGGTTTGGTTTTTTTGATGTTGTTGCTGGGTTTGGGGTTTTTTTTATTATTTTTTATTTCAGTAAGTTTTCTGGTATGCTTAAATAGCTATGTGTGGGTAGAGGATTTGGGAGCATTTACTCCTCAACCCTCCCAATCTGAAGAGTGGTGCTTGTTTTAATACATCTGACGCCTTAGGTCTAGGAGTCATCTCTTAATCACGCCTCATACCCTCGTGTAATAGCTAGAAATACTCTCTTGGAAAATAGGTTATTTTTCCTCTCCATACAGCATTTCTAGGTTTCTTATTCTACTTTTCCTCCCTTCTGACCATAATACTGAACTACTTTCCCACAGCCAGCTTGAATTCCTCCATTGTGCCCTTTGTTTGGAATTTGAAATAGCTTTACTTTACACGTGAAGTACTATGCAGTGCGTGGCTATACTGTATAAACAACTCTCTATATAATGTATGGTGTATAAAGAACAATGTTGGATTTTATTCCTTGGTACTGGCTCTAAACCCTACCAAGTACTACCTTAAATGTCTCTCAAGTGGTTATGATTTCAGAGTTGAAATTCTGCATAATTTTGTGACCTACTGAACTCTGCTTCCCCATCTTTCTGTCTGCTTAAAGGTTCCTGACATGTTCCCATCAATATTTCTAGTCTCTCCTGGCCAGCCTTGTTGCTTGTCTCTTGCATTTCTTCTGCATCCATCACAATGTTTCATTCTCTAATTTTCTGCATTGATAAGCTGCCCATTTCTGCCTCACTAGTACCAAAAAAACCAACTCAAGTGACTGTCCCTTTTGTCCTGTGTACCTACATAGAGAGCAGAATGATAAACTATTTCCTTCCATGTAAATAAAATAGTGGGTTATTTGAAATGATTTTAATACTCTGTAAAACTGACTAAATTATGTGTGAATGACTCAAGTACCTGCCAAGTGTCTTCATTCCTCTTGGGGACATGGTTGTATGTTTTTTCCTCAATGTTTTATGACTGATTAAGAATAGATGAACAAAATTTTGAAAACCTGCGGTTTCCATTAATGTTTTTATATCATAGATACTTGAAAAAAATCATGTATTATTCAATAGAAATTATTTTTTCATATTTTCTCACACTTGCGGGGTTTATTTATTTGTAATTTTTTTCCCCATTGCTTATAGAACATAATTCCTGTATTGGTTTTATGCATGTAAAACTTCAGGGCACAGAAAGACAATGGTACATATTAAAAATGAAGTTGATTTACATGCCATGCTTTCTCAGTTAAAGCTTCCCTTGCAGAGGAAGAAATTATAGCTTCACCTTCCCCAATATTCTGGGTTCTGTTTAGTTTGGAAGGTTAAGTGTAAGGATGTAAATTAATGAAAATGTAAGAGTGTGCTTCTTCTTTGGAGGGGTTATTTTTGTCATCTTTTTCCGTTGAGAGAGGTATGATTTATTGGCTTAAATTTGAGTTAGGGAAATGGGAATTTCAGCTGATAGTTAATGACTTGTGAAACTGACTTGAACAAATCTTTTATGATGTCCCCATGACAACTCTTGGCTTTAACTTTGAGTAACATTAACAAGTGCTTTGGAGAGATGTCATCAGATTACTGTCTGCAGCTCCGAATGGAATTGGTAGACTTCACTTTACAGGTCTTTCTCTACTTATTGACTGCTGGCCAAAGTCTGGCTCAGAATCTGAGATAAATAAAGCCATAAGGAGGTGGTCAGGAGCACATGAAATAGTTCTACCTTTGAGTAATTCCTGTGGACCTTACAGTCACCAAAGCTGGTACAGAGACAAAATGCACTCCTGGTCTGAGCAGTGGAGCTTGCAGACATGCCTTCCTATCACTTGCAGGGTACTCCAGCTGTGGGAGGTGACCTAGAGCCCCTCGTGATTGCCTCCATTTTTCACTGGCTAATCAGGAGCTAAAGATGTTTATCTTCTGTTCTAGCTCTTAATTTGTGGGGAGAAATGCCACTGAAATAGAATTCTGATGTCAGACCAACAAAGCACATTGTCCTTTTCACCTGCATTCCATGTTCCTATGATATAAATCATTGATTTTTCACTTGAAAGTGTTCATATAAAAGGCAGTGCAAGCACTCTTTAATTTTACATTTTTGTCTTGCCTTGCAGCTGTACTGAAAAATAACTATTCTGCAATTAAAACTGCTTACCTTGTGGCACACTTTAAGAGTCTGGTTCTTTTGTTGCCAAAAGTTTCTTGTACATGAACATGTAATTCTAGGTGAGCCATTACTCTGTTGAATGAAGCTCACAATTATGTGGAATACCCAGTGACACAGCTCTTTGAGAATAATATTTCTGGAAATGCATTTAGTATTTAGCTCTCAGCCAACATGACATGAGACTTTACTGGTTTGCAGTGTAGAGCTTGGGTCTTTATTTCAGCTATGGTATAAAGATGTTATGAAGAGTTACTAGAAATACCCCTGAAACTATTACTATATTGGAGGGAAGGAACCTTATTATGACAAAACATGGTTAATACAAAATATAGTCTTGCATTTTTCAAAATTAAAATGTGAAGATTAAAAAAAAAATGAACTGTTTGTTCTCAGAGTGGCTTAGGTTGCACCGACTGGGGCTGGTATAGTCATGGACTACATATGAAAATGGATGTGCTGGCTCGGAGTACAAACTGCTGCAAGAGTTCAGGTGTTTCTACAGCTGCTGGGCAAGAACAGTGCTCTGAATGCCCAGGTGGAACTGGGGAATGCTTGAATGGAAGAACAGTTTGTACCTTCTCTTTTCTTTCTCCAGTAATTTGTTAAGGAAGACTTAAGTCTTTATATTTCACCCTGGCCAAATACACAGTAGAGCACTTTGAGAGCTGAAGTGGTTAACTTTATTCAGTTTCATAGATTTAAGGCAAGTTTCAGTGGAAACTATAGCAATCAAAACTAAACCCAGGCTGGTCTGCCTTGGAGTGATGGAGAGGCATGAGTTGAGCCTATGAGTAGCCTAGGCTATCTGAAGAAAAGCTGTGTCCTTTGGATGAGAAGAAGTGCCAAGGCTATAAATGGAGCTGTGTGACAGTCTGACACTTCAAAAGACTGTATTTAAAAGCACATTTAAGGATTCCACAGTAGGTAAAAAAAGGCAATAGGAAATAATTAATTCCTTTGAAAGTGTGCAACCTATGCTGGCACTGAAGTTGGTTATAATTTGCTGCTTTAATATAACTTTTGTTATACTTGCCTCAACTATTATATGGAAAGAGAGGAAATTCCTTCTGGATTACAAGAAGAAATAATTGAAATAACTCAGACATTTTTAGCTGAAAATTAAAAGTGCAAGATTTTTCACTGCAGGCAATTGTCAATTTAGCTTAAAACGGTCGCCATTTTAATAATTAGGCTTTGTAACTGGTAGTATGGAATGAATTACGGCAGAAAATTTGAAAGCTAAGTAAAGAATTATGCAAAGTTCTTTGTATGCAAATCCTTACCTATATGCAACATTGTATGTTCAGTCTTTTCAGGCTCTGGCTTTTGAAATCACCGATCTGGAAATGTGACAGTGACCTTTTTCCCTAAGACTGTTAGATATTCCATGCATTTCTGATATTGTTGTAAAATCTCTTTCTAGAGAAATAGATAAATAAATATTCCAGCTGTGTCCTGATTTAGTTCCTGGGCATAAATTCATGAAGAAAAGAACAACGCCTGTTCAGTTTCTTCTAACAGTGATGAATTTATGTGGCAGGACAGGATGTCTGTTTTAGTCCTGTGGTTCAGTACCACATTTGTAGTTGACTTCTGCACTTTCTGCCTCTGTTAATTTCATGTAAAAATTACCTCTGCCCCTTGAAAATGATTTTTATAGGCTAAATTCTGTGTAGACACAATATTTTGCAGCTGTTGTCATTCTAGACTTTCTTAACAATAGTTTTGCAAATGCTCTAACACTTTGTTTAATATATTCTTCTTTTTTATTTGCTTAACATTACAATGTGTGATACTTTGTATTTTGCATGCACAGTAAGGGTAAACCCGAAGGAACCAACATATAATCTTTAATTGAAAACACACAGAAACACATGAGTAGAAAAATGGAAGTGTAATTTTAGAATAAATACTTTTCAATAAACTTCAAGTCTTTCAGAGGAGCTTCACGGTCAGTGCTGTTGAAAACCAATAATACTGTTGAACCAGACTTTTCAGTGTGCTTAGGAAATAGCCTAAAATTTGTGAACAGAATGCTCTACTTCTGTCTAAATCTCATTTCAGTAAGGCATTTTGAGAAAGTGATACAGGTATACTTGAGAGGATTTTTGTTTGTTTAGACTCTGTGGATAGTGAAAATAAAGCAACCGAGGATGATCTTCCTGTCTTTTCCAGGATATGGAAGCTCTGTGTCTCCTAAGAGAAGAGGCTTGAAAGAAAATGAGGAATCCTAGAAATCTGAGTTCTAAAAGGAAGGTAAGAAAATGGATGCAATCTGAAAAAGGAGATAGAAAAAGACAAAGTTGCAGCTATTTATAGAAAAGGATTTTCTGAAGTATCTGACTGTAAAATTGAGCCTGCAAAGTGTGAAGTGTAAAAGTTTAGGAGTAGGTAGTCTCCTTTTCCCATTTTCCAGGGAAAAAAACCCAACTGAAATAACAGAAATTACTTAATCTTTCATCTCATCTTTCCATCCCAGGGCAGAGCAGGAGTACATATGTTTTCTCTCTCTTAACCCAACATTATGTGTTTTTAGAATTACAAAGATCTGGAATCCATATAATTGATATATAGGGTTCATGTAGGGGTTTATGAACCACATAGATGAGCTGGCAGGAAGAAATATATGCCCTTTGTTCTGATGGAGGATTTGTTGAAAAGGAGTTATCACTGAAAAGTTGTGGATCTGAAAAATCACCTTCCAAGTTTCCAATGTGATTTAATAGGACCTGCATTTCAGCATGACTGGGCAAAAGCCTATGCCACTGCACGATACTTTTTTCCTTGTGTTAAGTGCAATCAATAACGAGCTTGTAAAAATTGCTGGTACTAAAAGTGTGAAGGGAACATATCAATCAGTTTCTGAATATAATGGCTCCATGTTATGAGAAATTAAGTACAGTAAACCTCAAAATGATTTAAATTAACTTGATTCTTATTGCTTCTTAATACTAGATTAAACCATCAATACAATACAAGCAGGATGCAAACTACAATACAAAAAAAAAAGGTCTATTTAATATATTTTTTTTCTCTAGAATTTCCACTGACACCTATTCAAAAATAAAAGTTATTTTTCAAACAAGAAGCAGGTATAAGTGGTCTGGAAATATCAAGATAACATCTACAGATGTCTGCAGGAATTATACTCAAACTTTTTGAATGTAACTGGCTGCTAAGAAGCCTTTCAGATTCAATGTACCTTGTGGTTCTTGTGGAATAGTAGGTATTTTAGACATGTTTTAACCCACGAGGTGCTGGTTCCTCATGATGCAAGTAAGAAAAGACTCTGTAAACTGTCATTCAAAATGATGGGATTTTGAGCTAACACTATAGAGAAAGAAAAGTACGGATAATTTTACATCTTAGATACTGAGAACCCTGAATAATGCAGCACTGAATGATTTAACTGTCAGGGTTTACCTGCATGGTTTAACACCAGGCAGAACCCATCCATAAAAAGCATTATCCAGTTTTGATTATTTGACCTCTTATTGGATTTTCTTACCAGAAAATAACTCAGTGCATCCCTTCTACTGTCAAGCAGAAAGGGTGTTCATATAAGAACTTCTTGCTGCACTTTCAGATAAAAGCAAGGATACCAAGGTGGTGTAGTCATCTATACCATGTGGGAGCAACCTGCACGCTCCTTTTGTCAAGACTGGCCAAGCTCATCCTGAAGACAGTGGCTACGGAATGCCCAACACAGCCTGAGGGCCATGGGCAGTGCAGCCCAGCCCAGCCCAGCCTAGAGGTTCTCCTGGTACCCGCTGGGTGGGTCATTACTTCCTTGATGTACAATGGTCAACCAGTCAGGAACATTGCAACACTTTAGAGGCAATCATCAGACCCAAACAAAAGATGTCATGGTAATGGAAGAGAGAGATTTGTATTTATGACAAACAATTCAGCTGTGGTGAAGAATTACATGAATTGAGTAATTTTTGTGATAAGTGAATGAATTGTGTAGTGGTTAGAATATAATTTATCAGAGAGGAGCTCAAATAAAAAAGAAATTAAAGATCTGGTTAATATCTGTATGCGAAAGCCTCTGAAAGTACAAAACTTCCCAGCATTTCTCTGTCCTAAAGTCTTGGCGATTCTGTCGCTCTGTATTATGAAAATACTTCTTGTATTAATAGTGGAGTGTGGAATAAGATGTGAGTGGGAGTATCAGTGCATCAAGAATGCCCGAACTTGTAAGGGATCATTCTAACTTAATCTTAGCCTATCTTTGCAGTTAGAAGGGAATCAATCAGAGCATTAACTTTGGGATGGTTGGCTTCATAGCCTAATAGTCTTCTGTATGTGAGAGGTATTGTCCAATAATAAAGTTCTGAAGCATAAATATGCTTTCCTAAAATGTGGCTAGGATTGTGTGGCTTTGGAAAGTCTGTGTTTTTATTCCAGGTTCCTGTTCACAGCCTGATTGGGAGCCATGTTGTTAGCTTTCTCCAGCAAAGTTTCCTCCTACTGCAGTCTCTTTAAGAGCCAAGTCTGCGACCACTTTAAAATGTTAAAACTTCTTGTAAGCAGTTTCTCAATCACTTGTACAAATCCTGATTAAGGTGTGAAATGCACTTTGAAATTAAAACTGCAATAAATATTCAATAGACAGAGTTATTGCATGAACAAATTTCTAAATAATTATTGAAATATTAATATTTTGAAACTTAACCCCCCCCTCACCAAAACCAGTTTTGTTCTATTTCCTATTAGATTTAATGAAAATGTGATAGTTTCCTTCTGAACAGCTTAACCCTGAGGAAGAACTGCAAAAATAGCTGCAAGCAGTAATTTGTAAACTCAACAACCATGCAATCAACTAAGAAACTATCAAATTAGTTCTGAAATTAAAATCCCATCTATGGAATTTCAAATAAGTAAGACTTAATGTTTATCATCTGTCAGACATTACTTTTAAAATAGTGACAGGTAATTTGTGAGGGAATTTTTGACAGAAATTTTAAAGCAGTTAATATTTCATTGCCCAACTAAATGCTGAGGGGAACAGATGACAACTGGGATGAGTTTAAATAAATAGTAAGCATCTTCAGTTCTTCTTTTCTGCTATAATCATGAATAGTTTTGGAAGTGAGATCTTTTTTGCTACACTGAGTCTGAGTAAATAGCTTTTAAGCTGCAAAACCAGCCAAGTGGATAAGAAAAAAAAAAACTGAAGGCAGCTGCCAAAAAACGAAGGTATTGTGAACATTTAACTTTCACACATCTCAGTAGGTGCATGAAACTCAGCATGATAGTTCTGTACATCTGAGACTTCCTAGAGAATATCAGTCCAGAGGAAACTTCTTCAGCTTCTTCAGGAACTTTCCTGTGATGATTTTTATCAATGCTAAAGAAAGGATCAGGTGTCAATTTCAGTAAAGTAAACCCTGAGTAATAAAAATTTATCTCAATTTTAGCTATGTGAAACTGTATTTTGTATGGGTTTTTTTGCTGCTATTTCTAAAAACACCTACACTGCTTGAGTAACAAGACATGGAAGAACAAACAGCCTGTAAGAAAATGCAGCACAAATTGTGCTAAATCTATAACTGAGAAATGAGTTCAGATATGATGTCATGACAGAGTAAGTATACATTTGATAATAATACCTAGAAGATTTTCTATCTTAAACTATATCATAATTTGATAGAAAAAAGGTATTCAGTCATCAGTTCTTTATACACAGTATCTAATCCATAATTATAACATAGTCTGCATTTGCAAACTTCAAGCCTTTCTGGACAGAGAGGAATACAAACATTAGAGCAAAGACTATAACATGGATTTAGTGCAGTAGCTGGAGTGAGCAAGCATGCAAACAATGCAAAATGGAAGAACAAGCAAAAAAATCCCTGTTCTCAAAATACATTGGTGTTTCATACTGCAGAAGCAATCTGAAGCATCCACTTACCACCAGGAAGGTGATATTTTTGTAATTTTTATGTGCAATGGAAAGGTGGTATATTCAAGAGATAGAAAAGCTGGAGCATAATAATGCTTTTTTTCTAGCAGAGCTTGGGACAAGGCAAGAATTATAAATGCTGGGAATCAATTCATACGAATACCATTAATCCAGCTGAAATGAGGGAAGACAGAGGACTGGCAAACATGTTCAGAACATCACACATGCTTTGTCCTGGACTCTCAGAAAGACTCTCAGAAAGTATTTCAAGAGACATAAAAGAGTCTTCAAACATTCAAGTTTAAACTTGTAACTTCAATATTTAATTACTATAAAAATGAAATAAATACAGACTTTCAAACTTTTGATTGCAATTATGCTTTTTGCACCAACTCTGATATAGTAGCATGTCATAACTTATTTTCCTAAGTTGTTTTCAAGTTCTTAACATTGTCTGGATTATCTATGCATTTAGATAACAACTAGGTCTACCAAAACTTTGTAACAACTTTCTACTACCTAGCTTAATAACTAAAGTATCTGGGACCAGAAGAAGTTCCTGATATAAACTTTTAGAACAGTATGGTTGATAATTTTGGCAAAACACCTTTTCCAATTCAGTGCAAATAAACTGTTTTTCTCTTTTATTTTCCTTCTTTTTCAGTGACACCTATTTGGGTCCAATTTTGCATATTGTGTTCCACAGGAGTATTTCATTCTGTTCTATTTGTATATCTAGCAAAACCGCTATTTGTGATAACCTTGCACTACAAAGTTAAGGTTCAGTTTGTTTGTTTGATCCTATCATTTGTTTTGATTTTATAATACATAATTCCCACTGAACAATTTGTTTGAGCAGTGATTTTTATCTTTAGAACATTTTTTTAATTGCCTGACTGTAGGCCAGATTATTAAAATGATTTTTAAACAAATCTTGGTTATTTGAATTTTGGTCGTCTAACACAAAGAAGTGTTGTACAAAGACTACAATCTTTGTTTTTCTGACATGATTTCTGCAAAAGGATTTTCCTGTTGACAGAAAATCAAGCAACATTATGTATTCTTGAGGGACCACCTGACACACTCAATCATTTCTTGTTTAACACCATAGTCAGAAGTACGTAAGTCAGAATTGCAAGTGTATTACCTCTACATTGGAAATGTGAACTTTTTTTCCTTTTTCTTCTTTTTCTAATGATTAATACTTGTATGCAGGTTTAGTGCGAACTGTTCAATCCTCTCCAATAGCTTCTCTTTATGGATCCACTTCTGTTTGGAAAAACCTCATTGTTCCCTACAGTTTCCTGAAGAGGGAAGGTGGAGAGGGAGATGCTGATCTCTTCTCCCTGGTATCCAGTGACACAACATGTGGGAACATTATAAAGCTTCATTAAGTGAGGTTCAGACTTTAAATTTAGGAAGTATTTCTTTTTTGAGAGGATGGTAATTTACTGGACCAGGCTCCCTGGAGGGGTGGTCCATGCCCCAAGTTTGTCAGAGTTATAAAGCCCTTTGGATAATGCCCCTAACAAGCTTCTTTTACTTTTGGTCATCCCTGAAAGGTCAGAGAGTTGGACCAGATTGTTGGTTTAGGTCCCTTCAGCCTAAACTATTCTAATCAAGTCTAGTCTACCCTATTCATGTATTCTTCTGCAGCTCTGTTTATTAGCATAGACACAAATGGTTTTCAGTGGCCCTAAAGCCAGCTGACAGAATCGCCTGATTCCTGCTCTATGGTATTATCCTGTTTTACTATCCAAACACAGTGACTGCTGCTAAACTTATTCCTGATAAATACCAAACGTACAGGAATCGCTTGAAGAGTGCTAGTTCATCTGGATAAAAACTGCATACGGGGCAATCCTAAAAGCTTAACAGTATAGATGATCAAATCCCAGTGACAGAGGATGTTCTCTGCAATTCTAATTTACTGATCTGAGCAAGGCTTTAGAGCATTTGACTGCAGGTGTACTGGAGGGAGCAATTCCTCAAGATGGTTCCCCTTTGTTGTGGTTTGACACTGGCCCAATGCCAGGCACTCACGAGAGCTGATTGCTCACCCTCCCCTGCCATAGCTGGGCAGAGGAGGGAAAAGGGAAATAAAAAATTAACGAGGGCTTCACGAGTGACATAAGTGAGAAAACACTTCAAGGACGAAACAGGCTCAACTTAAGTTGCAAAATGAATTTATTACTAACAGAATCAGAAGAGGATAATGAGAACAAAAATAAGCCCTCAGAACCCCTTCCCCCCCGAGCCTCTCCCTCCTTCCCACCGACAGCACAGGGAGGCAGGGCAGGGGGGTTTGGTCAGTTCATCACCGAGATTTCCTTCCACTGCTCCGGGAGAAGAGTCCTTCCCTGTGAGGCCGTGGGGTCCCTCCCTTGGGAGACAGTTCTCCGTGAACTTCCCCGG
>VZRV01008500.1:528334-538507 GCA_013398115.1 Falcunculus frontatus | reverse complement strand
TGCCAAACCAATGCACACCTCTTACACACTAAATTGAGGCTGACTACTGATTTCTCTGTATTAGTAGTGGGGATATAAATGAACCTGAGAAGGGAAGGGACTATGCCGAGAAGTCATAGTGGATGTGAGAAGCACACAGTACCAAAGGGCAGAGCATTGGTCTCCATCATTCTGCTTGTCTTCCAGCTCTGCTAGAATCAGGGCAAGGAAGATGTTAAGGATTTCTTATGAGGCATTTAGCTTTGTGAAAGATCTGGTACATAAATCCAACACGACTTCTATCCTAGCACACATCGTTGATGTGTTTATTTGATTTAAATTGAAAGTTCAGATAATTTCAGATAACAAAAGACTGACCTGGCTTTTATCTTTTTTCTCTTTCCTGTTTTGCTTTATTTCTACGATGCTTCTTCCTTTCCTATTTTGTTTTGACACTAAATATGTTTTTTTGGTGCAGATTCCTTTACACATGAGATGTGTATTATTTTAAGATCCTGGTTCTGAGGGAGATTTTAAGACACCCAGGTGGCTGCTAAATAATGCAGTGTGGATGATGACCCAAAGAATGGATATTTGTGTCATAAAAATGCCTATTTGTCAAAAAAAAAAAGACATCAAATTATGTTCAGAATCATACTTAGTTATTCAGTGATGGCACTTGATCTACCCTGAAGCTTTCAGGCTGTTGATTCAAGTTATGCTACAGTGTGACTGTTGGTGTTTGGGGGGAAGAATTCTGGTACAACTGAACAAGAAATGTGGAAGTATATATAGTTATGTATAGATGCATATATACCTATGTGTATGTATCCTACAGCATTCAATCCTTTGTTTTATGCAATAATCATTGACAGAAAAGAATAACGCAACACTAAATAAATTAATAGGATCATATAGTGTGGCAATTCTTAAAATCTGTTTCTTTCCCCTTCCTTTGCACAGTTCAATCTGCAGGAAAATAAAATATCTCCAGTTCCACCCATGCATAACTTTCCCTTGCGGGAACTGGACATTTGCAATGGCTCTGCTCCCATAAGGGAATCCAAATACTCGTAGGCAGCCATTTCTTTGCTCTGTAAAAGCCACTGGCTGATTCATTTCCTTGGTTGTGTAACTACTGATTGGCATTTTTAGTAAAACCCTTTTAGCTTAGCCTTTTCCCTCTGATTTGTGATTTGGCCCAAAGAAAAAATGTCCTAGTTTAGCTCTGACCTACTTATAGTTAAATTGACGGCTTGCTCTTTGTGAAGGTTTCTTTATTAAAATCAAAGAGTGCCCTCAAGCCACCAAGTTTTGAAGCAAACCCTAAAGCTGTCTTAATATCATTGATGGAATTACAGGGCAATTTCAGATATGTAGCATTTCTAAAATATTTTGCAGGAGGAGCAAACTGCAGCCGGCTCAAAAAGCCAATATGCATATCATAAATATTAATGTAGGAACTATTCTCTATGGAAGGATATTCTTTGTAAGAACGTCAATGTAATATGTGTTGTAATCTTTCTTTCAAATGCAAAGCTGTCAAATATCCTTAATTAACCTGGCTGATTCTTTTCCTAATGACAATGACTTTGAGAGTTTTTATAGTATTGTTTTCCATAATCCAAGTTACTCTTTTTTTTTAAATCTAATTTTTGTTTTAATCTTCCTTCAAAAAAATATCAAATATGATGATTTTCATATTTTAATTGTTAACTTGTGGGGTTTATAATTTTCTATTGAGAGAAAAAATAAAAAATATTCCTCCCATCTGGTTATTATTTTTCTCGTATGGTAGCAATGATTTATTTTTTGTTTCTTTGATTTTTCATTTATTTTTTCTCTTCAGCATCCTCTCTACATGAAATTTTATCACAAAAGAAACAAAGCAATGTATAATGACCAGGTGGTACCATGTAAGCATATTCTTCTTGTATGCGAGGATTTTGCACTGCATAATTCAGAGGATTTTTGAATGCAGAGTGATTGGCGTGATATTTCCTTTAGTGAGCTCAGCCCTATTTATTATTTTTATCCTATAATTCGCTGTTAACAGCTGCATATTCCTTCTCCTGTCAAAGAACAAGAAGAAAAAGTATTTTCTGTGTGGGGTTCTTTTCAACTCACTGTTTCAGCTGAAGTTGAATATTGAGGTGTTTCAGTTACAAGGTGGAGAGAAACCATCACTTTTTTTGGATCGAATATCATGCTCGACATCTCTGTTCCCCTTTCAAGAATACTTCAGGCTGTGTAAAAGTACATTAACTGTATATCTGTGGGGTTTTATGCTCTTTTGTAAAAAAAGGTAAATGCAAGTACTGTGTCCATTTCTAGAAGTAAGGGTTTTCTTTTCAGATATTTCAGTAAAATTACACTGGGAAAAAGAAGGAGGAAAGTGAGATGTTATGCCCTAGAAGTGATGAGGTTTTATGGTCCTTAATTTCTAGGTAGGTTAATTAATTAGTCTGGTGCACAGAAAGCCAAGAAATTCTTCTTTTGACTGTTGACAAATTATTCTTGTTTTGAAGAGTCCAGTAGTTCTTGGGAAACACAGAAGTTGAATCAGTTCTTTTTTAGAGTGTTCGGGAGTCTTCTAGGCAGTCTGGATTTAGGCTTTGCTAAGTTGTGGTTCCGGCTCTGGCTGTGTCTTAAAAGTGTAAGTGAGGAGCAAGATGCACACCAGCATAGTGTGTGACACTGACAGAGGAGGGGTCCTTCCTAATGTTCAAGGGATGGCCTAATGTGTGTTTTTGGTCACACATTAGTGTGTTTTAGAGTGCAAATCTATGGGTGTCCTGTGTGGGGGTGCCTACTTTTTGCTGTGTTGAGTAGAGCAGCAGGAATTAGAAAACAGAGACTGCTGTGCTCTGCCTCATGGAGGTTCCAGAGGGAGTAAAAGTAGTGTCAGCTTCAAGGACACCCTACAAGGAATCAGGAACATTTTAGCTTTTAAAAACTTCAACATTCAGCAGCAACAAGAGGAGTACTGATATTGGTTGGGATGCCTTCCTCTCCAGAGTGTACTACCCATCTACTTTTCAGAAATTCTTTTGCCCACTGCGTGGTGATGCAAAGGCCATCTGGGCTTTTTAGGACTTTCTGGCAGTTAAGAAAAAAATTTTCAGTTTTCGAGATGACACAAAAAGGGTAAAATTGTTTTATTTCTAATATTTTGAGTTCTTTTGAATTTCAATCACTTATTGATGACTGTGGTGGGGGGGGGGGATGTGGTTTACGTGGACTGGGTGCCAGGCACCCACCAAAGCTGCTCTATCACTCGCCTCTGCAAATTGACAGATGAGAAAAAAATATAATGAAAGTCTCATGAGTTGAGAGAAGGACAGGGAGAGATCACTCACTAATTACTGTCATGGGCAAAACAGACTCAGCTTGGGGATATTAACTAAATTTGTTACCAATCAAAATTAGAGCAGAATAATAAGAAGTAAAAAAAATCTTGAAAACACCTTCCCCCCAGTAACCCCTTCTTCCCAGATTCTACCTCCTTCCTTTCAGTGGTGCGGGGAGACAGGGAATGGGGGTTATGGTCAGTTCATCGCAGGTTGGTTGTGCTGCTGCTCAGAGAGAGGAGTCTTTCCCCTTCTACAGCATGGGGTCCCTCACAGTCCTGCACAAACTTCTCCAATGTGAGTCCATCCCATAGGCTACAGTTCTTCACAAACTGCTCCAGCGTGGATCACTCTTCCACAGGGTGCAGTCCTTCGAGAAGAGTCCTCTCCAGTGCTGATCCCCTGGAGGGTCACAAGTCCTGCCAGGAAACCTGCTCCAGGGTAAGCTCCTCTCTCCATGGGTCTGCAGGTCCCTGCCAGGACCCTGCTCCAGCACAGGCTTCCCACCCACCACAGCCTCCTCCCAGGCACCCACGTGCTCTGGGGTGGATATCCTCTCTCCACAGGCTTCAGGTGTATATCTGCATCCCTGTGGTCCTCCGTGGGCTGCAGGGGCACAGCTGCCCCACTGGGGAATCTCAGCTGTAGTGCCTGGAGCACCTTCTCCCCCTCCTTCTCCAGTGACCTTGGTGTCTCCTCACAGTTGTTCCTCTCGCATATTCTCATCCTGCTGTTCTCTGGGTGTAATTACTTCTGTGCAATAAGTTTTTTTCCTTGCATATTATCACAGGGGCACTGCCACCATCACTGATGGGCTCAGGCTTGGCCAGCAGTGGGTTCATCCCGGAGCCGTCTGGCGCTGGCTCTGACAGACATGGGGGAAGCTTCTGGCAGCTTCTGACAGAGGCCACCCCTGTAGCCCCCCTGCTACCAAAACCAGGCCACGCAAGCCCAATACATAGTGCCAGAAGCCAGGAAGCATATTGCTGCTACTGTACTTGTTATGTACTAAAATATAAACAGCTTCAGCGATATTTATAGCATCAATTTTGGTTTTCCTAATGAGTTCCTCTTTCTCCCAAGTTTTGAGAGTAAGGAAATGGTTCTGTCTTTATTGTGCCATCTGTTCATGACAAGGGATGGAAAGGACTTGAGAATGCTGAGCTTTTGTTGTAAGTGTCATCCTAATGCTACCTTGGGGAAAAATATTTTGAAACTACCCTTGAAGTTACCTTGGTGGATTAGAATTGTAACAAGAAGAAAGTTACATGAGAGAACTGACAGGCTGCTGGCCTGCTTTGCTGAAATAACAATGATCAGGGAAGCTATTTTCAGTGGTTAATTTAAATTTCTGACAAATATGAAGTATAGATGTGGAAGGTCAAATTCTGCTAAGAAGTCCTGATATACTGCTTGTGTCCAAAGATCCACCAGCAATTAGAGATCAAACTCTTCTTTCTCTCTAATTGACAATAGCCTCATACTAGTAAAATTCCACTTATTTTCTAAACTTGCAGATATGCACCTCAAATTTATAGAACCAGTCATCTCTCTAAGTGGATGCAAAAGTTCGCTGCATTATACAGTTACAATATCTCTAAAGTGTTGTCTTCTCTGTGGAAAAGAAATAAGTCTTATATCTATAGCCCTTAACAGCTACATTAATCAAAACCTGTTAAAAATCTCTCTCCCTCTCTCCTTTTTTTTTTTTTTTTTGGTTTCCTTCATAAATTCACTTACTCTGATAACCATTTTTTTTCCCTTAAGGGGGTTAGAAGACTTCCCATTTGCATTTGTGAGGGTTAGGGCTTTTTTTTCATTTTTGTATACCACACTTTCACCTTTGCATATCATCCTACTGATCAAGGTCAGATGCAGAATCTTGCCATCAGATTGGCTTTATGAACACTCACAAATCTAGTCCTTTCTCTAGTCTTTTCTTTCCTCTTCCCTGTCCTCTGTTCTTGTCCTGTTCATTTCTGGCTCTGACTATGTAGTCTCTCTTATCACAAAATTTCTTTGTTTATCAAAATAAAACTAAAACTTCATATTATTTTACTGATATTTTTTAATTTGGGATTTTTAGTGTTAAATTTGAAAGCAGGTGACGGTGGCATCACCCTACATTTAGAAAACATTTCATTTGTTAAAGATAAGAAATATATTTTAGAAAATCAAAATCTTTCTCATCCATCAGCACACCTTCAAGTACTGTGAATTCACTTTTTCTCAGTCTTTTTTCTTGGGTTTCATTTCTAAGAAAACACTGTGATCTAAACCTTATAAAACTTTTGTGCTGTATCTCTATTTTTAATTCTTTTTTCAGTTATGTTAGTTTTCACTTGCACTGCAATATGAACTAAATCCAGGTGTTATTTGAGAGGGGTCATATTTCATTAAATAACTGGAAATTACAACGTAGCTGAACTTAGGCAGATATGTATTTCATTTTTCTGTTTGCCCTTTTTTAGCTTGTTTGTAGCAAGACTTTGACCAGTTTTGTAAAACTGCTTGAAGACCAGCAAATGACATCTAATTTTTTGCGACTTAAAACCTAAGCTCATGAGATGTTGCTCAAGTTTCCAAGATAACTCCATTCATTAAAAAAAAAAAAAAAAAAAAGGGAATTAAAGTTTGTATGGGAAATAGATTGTTTTTTGAATAGAGCAAAACCATGCAAGCAGACTCTACGCTCCTGTATTGCTTCATGCCCAGGCATTTTAATATACTTACATATATACATTTATTTATATCTATTTTTCACAGTGTATGTGTAATTTTTCTTCCTTCTTTCAGCATTTCCTAGGCCTCTCACACTTACCTACCCACAGGTAAAAGAGAGGTAGAACTCATCCTTAGGAGGTAGGAAAAAAAGCTACTGAGCATCCTGTTTCTGATATGTATTTTATTTGTGAAATACGGGCTTTAGGGATGGATGCCAAAGGAGCTTAGACTTTTTGTCCTTTTCCTTTTTTTCCTGGATTTGGACTCAAGCTGTAATTTTCATCTTGAGGCTGCAAAGATACTTACAAATGAATGCCCAGAGATATGTTATTAACACTCCAGTCTTCATCTTATGTGTTACATGAGAATTATTGAGTGTATATTGAATCAGTACTGAGCACTCAGAGAAAGCTGCATTGGTAAGCTGCTCCAAGCCCGCACAAAGGTGAAAATAAATTTGGTTTCAAACACAATTATTTGTTCTAGGCAACAAACAGCTCCCTCTAAGGCTTTGCTTCTGATGCTGGTTTTACCTTTTTACGCTGGTTCGTCTCTGTCAAGCAAAGTAAACTTCTTTTCTCTTGGAAGGAAGATTGTGCTGCAGGGTTCAATTACGGAACATCTTTGAGTCTCTAATTAAATTGTCTCTATTGTAATTATATGGCTTTTAAAAATAAATCTTGCAAATGTCTTCGAACATCTGCTAGAAGTTCAACATTTTATTAAGAGTTTAGCTGCAAATTATTAGAGATTCTTAACAGTAGGAATTATACATGGCTTATAACAGAGTAGGTTCAATGAGTAGTGCTGTGTTATACTTGATCCAGACTTAGTAAGATCACTGCAGGATGATACTTTTCTTTCTCATTTATTCTATTGCCAAGATAGTTCATAAATTTTTTGCAGTTTGTCATGTAGACAGAAGGTAACTCTTACTTGGGACACTATAATGGAATAGAAGCAAGCATACTTCATCTGCAGTAATGCTCTGTGACTAATATTTTTAAGCTAGCAAAAATTCTTGAAATAGCAAAAAGAAACAAATGTATAACCAAGCCCAAATATGCTGGGTCCAAACAAGACCCTTCTAGTCTACAGTCCTGCTTCTGCCTTAGTTTATAACCAATGTATTTTAGAAAACCCTGTGAGCGGAACTTTTGCACTCTGGTAGTTTGGGCTGAAAGGCTCCATCAACAGAGAATCCTTTGTGTTTTGTTTTTAAATTTAATCTGGTTGAATGTTTTAATGTATATGCGTTAGATTTCAGCATAATTTGTGGTAGACTGTTCCCCATTATCCACTTTGCATTCCTTTCATTTCAGAGCACTTTTAGTGGGAATTTTACATGTCACAAGAACTATTTTATTTTCTGGGCTGGTCAAAAACTCTTTGCTGAATACCTTCTAGGCCTAGTGAATTGCTGCTGGTCATTTTATAAGTTTGCTTTAAAGACTTTTGTACTTGCATCTCAATCTGACACAGACCTCTTCAGCATCTTACCTGGAAATAAAAGCTTCTGGTGTGGTAATATCTCCAAATTAAAGCAGACCAAATGAGGAAAACGCATTTCACTTAATATTCTAGTGTCTCTTGCCTCTTCTGAATGTTTTCTTTATACTTTGACCCTCTGGACTCTGATAAATCCTTTTCCAAATGCATTGGAAATATGTCTAGCATTCATGATTTCCTTGACTTTTTTAGAGGCTGCTTTCCTCAGTCCTCTTTTGTATGCTTTCTTTTTTCTTTTTAAATATTAGGCTAACTTACTTGTTTTAATGTAGAAAGTCCCATTATCTGATTCTCTTTCTCCTTGTTCGAGTGAGGGAGGGGGAAAAATATGCCTATTTTCTACATGTATGTATTTTATATATATTTGTGTGTTTAGCTACATATGTGAGGGTGGTGAACCTGGGAACAGGTTGCCCAGAGCAGCTATGGATGTAGACCAGGTTGGATGGGGCTCTGGGCATCCTGGTTTAGGGAAAGGAGTCCCTGCCATTGCAGGGAGTTGGAACTAGATGATCTTTAAGGTCCCTTCCAACACAAATCATTCTATGATTGTATGAAAGTATTTTCCCCCAAGAATTTCTGATAAGCTTCCTTATCTCACTCATTAGTGATAGTGACAGTTTTAATAGAAAGTCTTTTTCTGAGATGTGCAGTGATTCCAAAACCTGGGCATTCATTTGTAAATATCTTTGGGGAATCCTGTGAAAAAAGGAACTTCACTGAGAAGCTAATCAGAAAACCTGCAAAGCAGTAACAATTCTTTGGCTGATTTTTCAAAGAATACAAAGCATTCAAAATTCCTGATACTGAAGAGATGGATGTTTTTTGCATTTATTGCAGTTATAGTTTATTATACAGGCACAGCTTAAAACCTTGAATAAAATATAATATATTTAAAGCTTTATGTCAAGACAGAAAGAAGTTTATTTTTCTTTGCCGGCATTTAATAGATGCTATTTAATTGGAATATGGAAGAACTACTTGAATAATATGTATAGCAGATAGTACATAATATTATTCAATGCATAACAGTGCTAAATACTTTATAAATAATACCATAAACTTAGCCAGTGAATGGTACTCAATTGCATTTTAATAAGGGCTCTCTAGTATAATTGCCTTTCTGATATTAATGGTCTCTAAATTAATTACTATGCCACACTGACAGTTTACTCAGTGGTTCTTTTTGTGTTATCTAGTTCCCCTTAGACTGCAGTTGTGCCAAAAGGCTCACTTCCACAAGTATTTCTACATTGCAGTATGTCACATAAAAAAATTCTGTTGCTAAAATTCAGGTCTATTAATATATTACAAACATAGTTCAAATCTTTACAAATTGTTTTTTTTACTGCATCTGGTGTGCTTAGCGATAAAATCACTATTTTTTTAAATACAGGGTTTTGCTGATTTTTTTTTCTACATGTATTTTATTTTCTAGTAATGCAGAACTTAGAAGTAATGTGTTATTTATGAGAAGTCAACATTTGTTGCCAAAAGTGTAAAACAAAACATGGGTCATGCAGGAACAAGCTTACTTCCTTATTTTTCTATTTTGTCTTCAATTTCAGTCTTCATTTAGTAAAAGTTTATCTTTGAAAAGAGAAAGATATTACTCAATAATCAGAATGTATGTAATGTTTATAATTTGCTAAGTAGAAAGCCTGAATCTGAAAAGATGTAAAACATTGGTGGCTTAGTACTCCATAGTGGAAAGAGCAATATTGTGTTTTGCTGTGAAGTATTCCTGGTTTAATGTAGTTTTTTTTGCAAAGATAATGAAGTCACTGAAATTTAATTAATGCAGAAGACCAGTTAGGAAGTGCACTATTAAATACTCTATTAAATGTAACTGTGTGCTTATTTTTTTTATTTTGCTAATGTGCTAAATGTAAGTTGAGGCAATGAGTTCATCAGCCTAGTGAATTCTGATTTGAGCTGCCCCTGTCTTGATTGGTCATTTATTGGTATTCTTGAATATTGTCTGGTTTTCTCTGGAGTTTTTGAAGAAAAGAATTATGCTAACAATGACTGGACTCTTTCTCAAGTTGTAATGAATAATAAAGTCTTAGGTGGTTTCAGAATGAACTAGATAAATGGAAGCAAAAATTCACCAAAACCTGTTTAGCACAAAGTCATTACATGACTTATATGCTGATTGCGACACCTCGCTGGATGCAGAAGGGGAGTATTTGCTCGTCTGTACTTTACACTCTTGTCTACATTTCTGCTATTTGTGGCTTCTAGAGATAGGATAGTTTCCTGGCTGGACCTCCTTTCTTCTCTTAGGATTTCTACATTCAATTGTTGGTAGCAATTATTTAGACATTTTCGTGAAAATGTTTTTGAATTCCTATTGTCTGGTGGAGGTTTATCTTTAAAGTGAGCAACTGCTTCTTTATTTCTCTTGAGTCTTATTTAGTTTAGCTTTCTGAAAATTTGAAAATAGGCATAGAAACCAAACACAGTTTAAAGCAGCTAATTCTGCTTTTTCTCATCTCATCTCAGATTTCTGTGTTGAGGTAACACAGGAATATTGTATTTTCAAGAGGAACGAATTTGGAGGAGTAAAAAAAGTCAGAACCATTGATATTTTTTAAAGTGTAGTCATCCC